>JAATLQ010017710.1:55117-90597 GCA_013421005.1 Heliconius erato x Heliconius himera | reverse complement strand
GTTCTTTTATTAATAAATAACAATAATTTAATTGAAATTTACCGCAATCTAATTAATTAAATAGTACAACATTAGAAATTTCAATAGATAGAGTTTTCTTGTTCCCTGACTTGTATCGTAGTTTTCGTGATAACTTCTAAAACCGCACGTTTCCGCAGCTGATTTTTATAAATGTTATTTATGAATATCTGGACTATAAAACAACATCAAATATAACGCGTCGGTAGACGTCGGTAACTATCAAAAGTCTCGATGAACTTTAAGTACGTATTTTTTTTCTCTTCACTTATTGTTAATATTTTTTATAAGAATATAGTCACAAAATCCACAATATAATAATTGTTTTAAAATCTACATACTATAGGCTTTTTAAAAATATATAACACCTTATACCTATTTGCACATTTTTTTTAAGGAAATTAAGTTTAAAGTATCGATGCGAACAACTTGAAATAGACATTCTTACGTATTACAATTTCTCACAATTAAAAAAAAAAATTCCAAATGTAATTCACGAAAAAATAATTCATTACATTAAAGGTCCACTATTATAGTATTAAAAAAAAATAAAAAGTGCGTCAGGGACGATTTTAGTAATAATGAATTTTGATCTGCCGTTGTTCTACCATTATCCATAGTGCTACGCCACGACTGAAAACATCTTTATGATGACACATATGAAAAGTTAAATGATCTAGGAAAAGTCAAAATAATTATGTTGTGTATTATTATATATCTATTGCGCACTTTGTCACTCTACATAATCAGAAAAAAAATCAATAAATTTTATAGGCTCGATTCTAATTCGGATTTTTTTTTATTTTTCCGCTCTAATTCGATAAAATCGCAGTGTTGCATTTCGCCATTAAACCCGCAATATCTCGAAATCAGGTAAAAACTAGAAAACAGAATGTCTTGACATTAGATTTTCTCTGCCTTCCCTGTTATATAAAGGATAAAATGTGACGCTAAGATAATAATTTTATACAATTCATATGGGTCAAAATAATGTTGCAAGATTTTGAATGATGTATAACACAGCGTATGACTGCAAACGTGACGGTTGTGGGCACAAATCAGACGACGCGAAATACAGACCTCCCTGGAGCGCATGAGGTAGCGCACGTGGCGGCCGCGCAGCACGGCCAGCGTGTTGCGGTCCAGCTCCACGCCGCCGCCCGCCACCGACTGCACCAGCACCTGCCAGCGCGACAGCGAGTTCTCCAGCAGGCGGATGTCCTTCTTGTCTATCCTGCGTTACATGCAACATGTTGAAACGTAATAAACGGAAAGATTTAAGATAGAAAATGTAAGATTTTCTTTATTTACATGTTTTCTTTTAAAATGTTATTCACATGGACTTTAATGAAAAATATTTCTAAATATTTTTTTATACGCATTAAAAAAGGTCCACACTAACGCCTACTCACATCTGAGAGCTATAGACATCACAAATCTTTTACGTATAATTGTTACAACTTAGTTTACCTACCCAAATTTCTAAGAATTATGGAAAATGCAATGTATGCTTATATATTTAATCAGAAAATTATTTAACTCGTCTACCATTATTTTCATCGGCACTCAACATTGTTATTGATATCACTTGTTATTTTTGTTACCAAATTAACACATCATAACATAATAAATATTGATTCGCGTGCAGTATGTTTAAAACAAGATGTTATTTTCAGCTTACAGCATGAAGCGAAAGTGAAAAAAAATATAGTATTATATATTTAATACTGTTTATTAAATTTGGCACAGTTTTGGAGAGCAGTTAATTAAACACAAGTGTAAAATTTTGTCAAATGAGTTGGCCAAAACCACATTAAAATAGTATTTTTGTTGAAATTTTATTGTATTAATAAACAATTATATATATATCTTCATTCTCATGATAAGCCAGGAGAAGAAAACATATATGCAACATCCTAGTGTTACAGCAATGACTTTAATAGTAGTATTATAATACATTATTCATATTTCATGACAATTATATCAATTAATACCTGTCAGCAAGCTGCAGTTCTCTTTCAACATCATCATCTTTAATGTCATTTAGTTCTGAATCAACCATTGTGTCTTCAGCGTCTGAGAAGGTAGTGACATCATCTTTGCCTTGAAATTAAAAAAAATTAAAATCTTTTTAGCTTCACATTGTATCCCGCATATAGTGAGGTAGGCAGAATGGAACTATCGCGTGTGTGTTAGTTATTAACCTATGTGCAGCCCCCATTACCCCTCTAGGGGTAAGTAATGTGAGTAATATGGAGTTGCATGTTTACATTTTTTTTTCAGCTTCACGCTGTATCCCACAAATAGCAAAAGGTGAGCAGAGTGAACCTGGCGGAACCTGGGCTGGTGAGTGGTGGGACTATACAATATTTATTAGCGTGGGGGAAGCTCTGATAAGTGAGTCAGAGTTTCCATTAAATTCCGAGTAGCTTTCTGCAGTGTCGTTGGCAGGACACGTACTTAAGCAGATCCTCGGCCAGTCCGAGCTATCCAAGTCCCGGTCGTTTAAATCAAATAGATTCAAGAAACTGAAATAGAGCAACACCGCACTGTTCATTCTACGCTAACCTTTGGCATGAAATTATGGACATGATTGGCCTTTTGGAATGTACGAATGCTATCGGATGACAGCAGTTGGAGATAGAGATGATCAAGTACAAGTACACATACTCGGCCTAAGCGAAGTGCGAAGAAACAGATTCGGAGAACTAACGCGACAAAAACTTTGACGAGATGTTCCGCGTTTCGGCCGCAATACTACCCTACTCCCTGCAAAACATCTTGGCAGACAATTAACATCATTAACACGTCCTCACCAAGAAGAGAGGAAGTCGAGCAGGCAATACTATCCCTTAAGAAAGGCGAAGCCCCAAGCCACGATCTTATAACAAAAGAAAGCAGAAAGCAGATACAAAAACTTAGTCGGAATCATAACACCTCTCCTACAGAAAATTTGGACCACTGAAGAGCTTACGGATGACTGGAACAAAAGGCCTTCTAATAACTGTGCTGAAGAAGGGTGAACTCAGTCAGTGCAGTAACTGGAGGGGAATCACTAAAAGCTTGAGGAGATTATTATTCTGCCAAAGATCAGGGACATTCTTAGCTACATCTATAAATACTACACTTGTAAGGCAGAGCATGGTCTAAGATAAATAAGGTGGAGAAGACATTGTGGTTCAAGCGTAAGTAAGGCAGGGCTGAATCTTTTCCCTCTGCTGTTTCTCACCATTCTGGATGGTATCACACAAAGAACAAATGACATCAAGCCCTGCGGTATAGACTGGAAGTTGAATGAAAACTTGCGAGGACCTAGACTATGCTGACGACCTATGTCTGCTCAGCCACAAGCACGTCGACATGCAAGCCAAACTGGATGGTGAGGCACAGCGTGAGGCGATTAAGGAACTGTTATAAAACAGACTTGACGCGACAACATCCAAATGTAAAACAATGTGGGTAGAATTTTTTTTTCAAAACATTGCTGCTATTGAGAGTTGCCACTCAGCAATGCAATGTTTATATAATGCAATGTTGTATGCGGAAGGCAAGGCAGTACAGGCCCTGACACAAATTTTTTTTTACTAATCCTAACATGCAGCAAAAAGCATAAATATGTTTTTCTATATTGTAAATAAAAAAATTACATATAAAATTATTAATGTGTAAAAAGGTCCACCTTTAGGCAATGGCTGTACAGTTTGATCTGGTAATAATTGATATTGCTTCATAAGCTGCCAATGAGCCATCAGAGATTTAGCAGTTCTTGTTGCATAAAACACATGTGGGTTCTGCTCCAATAACTCTTGAAATTTTTCCGGAGCCGGTAGTGAATTCTGAGAAGTAAAATTAAAATGCATATACATTTTGTTACTAATACATAATTGGGTGGTACACAGGGAATGAAATGTCTCAGCACTTGACTTTCTCTGTCTATGCTGTCATATGTGATAAACAGGATGAAGCTGAAATAGTATAAAATATTAATAAAGAAGATGAGACGCAATTTCCATGCTGATAATACTATATTTCATCTAAACACAAAATGATCTAATTACAACTATTTAACAATTACTTACACTAGGTAAAGTGCCAAGCAAATCTTCTTCAGAAGTAGAATATAATGCTTGTTGTTGTACAGCAGCTACTAAATCTGGATGTAAGTTGCGCATTGCAGCTATAGCAACTCTTGACACCTCAGCATTGTATAACAAAGCATACCACCGAGACTGCAGTTCTCCAACAGTGAATCGACAAGAAAACTTCACTCCTCTATGAACTATGCGTAAGTCATTGGTCTGAAAATAAATACAGTGTAAACCCTGTGTAGTAAATAAAATTATCTCTGTTTTGCTTGATAAATTATTATTAATGATTTACAATCAATTAAACAATCAAACTTGATTTTGATACTATGATATACTCTATAAAGCTTCATATTCACTCTCAATCTATTGTATCATTATTGAGTAAAAAATAGGACTTTCTAAGTTGCCAAAATTTGTAAAAACTACAGCTCTGTATGTTATTACCTCAACTGTCAGCAGAAAAGTATATGATGATTTCTCATAATCAAATTTTTATAAAATAAGTAAGCAAATGAATTTGTAATTGCAAGGTAATTATTTGAGAAAATAAATTATTGGTGTAACCATGTTGCATTTAGAATAAAGAGTAAAGTTAAAAAAAATACCTGTTGCACTCCCAATATAAGAGCTAAGTCATCTGTTGGCTTCCATCTTCCCAAATCCTTTGTTGATAATTGACTAAGTTGCCCCTTACGCCTTGGTTTTCGCCCTATACTTCCACCACCAGATATTTTGCTGGAAGCTCTACGTTTTTCTGGTGCAGGTGTAACAGGTGTTGTTGGTGGAGCAGCAACAATAGGAAATTCTGGTAGGTGACTCGTATAGGATTGCGTTCTTATTCGTTTTTCACTTTTACCCAAGGATGCTCCGGGCAAACCCAAACTGTACTCTACTAGTTCATCGTCAAAGCGCCTTCTTTTTATAGATCTTGATGAACTGAAAAAAAAATTAAATTGGTTTTATATTGTTGTTGTTGTAATTTTATTAATTTGTTAATAGGTGTATCTACCTTCGCCTCTTTGTATTACTGTCTTGCGTTGCATCAAATTGCATAGGTGTTGCTCCAGCATAATCATTGCTATCAGATGCATTGGATGGTGTAGCAGGGAAGTCCATGCCCACAAATAAATTACTTTGTAAAATTTATATTTATAATAAATTACAAATATAATAGATCAAAATAATATCCAGCAAAATATTTTGTTTTTGAAGTTTGACCACGCACAGATCAAATAGTTCAATAACGCCACAGACTAATAAAACGGAATACAAGGAACATATATAATAAAGTATAACATTTTCGAAATTTAACATTTTTTTCAGCTTCGCCAGGGATACAGTATCCCTAGGAAACTAGTTTTAATTAATTTCTATTTTCATTTTTGAGACATTGCGTTAGCGAAACACCATGCTTAGAGCTTAGAGCTTTGCCTAGTTATCAGAGAGAAAAATGAAAATATTAAATATTTTATCGAACCCATAACCATCATAATTACAGTCGCTCTTTTGTGCCCCTACGCCACGACGGCTTCATATAAAATTCATAAGAATATATGATAAATATTTTATAAATGCCATTTATTTAATAAATATATCTTATATAAGAAATATAATTGTAAATGTAGTTGTTAATCTTCAGTATGTGTAGTTATAGGTTATATTAAAGTTATTCATTAGTCATTTAAATAGCATTTTAAAGTTTATAATAAAGTAGTTCACGTCCAGCATTCAAGTGTTTAATTGACCATACAAATGGTAAAACCGTACAAACTGTACTTCTTATATCGACTTCTATATTTTTATGTATTGTTATAGAACTCCATTTCACCTTTTTTTCACCAATGATAATTACATTTAGCAAAAGGAGATTTTTTTAGCTGACGGCATAAATCTCTAGTATGGTATGTCGGTATTATCTATGGTTGACTGACAGCTGACACTTGACATTAATATTATTCCTTATTGATAATTTAGTTTCGTCTTTTAGGTTAATTACACTTATCTCCTTATAATTTCTTAACAAGGAACATATACTAGTTACTTAATTATCATTTAAAGGAGGTATACCTACGATGTCGTACTTGCTGCGAACTTTCGCATGCAAACCAAAAGATATTTTTGTCCGATGCTATAATAAAATAGTTATTACCGATGATGGTTCGACGATAGTCGCACTACATCAAGAAAAAGAATTTCCTTATGAGCTTTCCAGGCCTCTACCTGAACAATCGAAAGAAGACGACAGTGTACTTAGAATGAGCGATTATAATGAAGTTAAACGAGTATTTAAAGATATGAAACCAGAGATGGCAAGGCAGCAACTTGCTTCTCTCACACTAACAACGACTCATCGATGGTTCCCTAGGGCACGAGATAAGAAAGCAAAAAAGACTGAAATGAACCGACCATTCTTATAAAGCAAATGAATATCACATGTAGCTTAATAATAAGGAAATAAATTAGTCATTACTCATTCATAGTGTTTTTATTTTTTTTAAGTCGAATCTGGGGTAAATAAATAATAAGGATTATTTAATCCGCTCTGTTTAAATATAAAAAATATTACATCTACTCTTAATAACATAAAACAAACACCAATTTTGCCTCCTTAAACATCTCTCATTATTTTTTAGTCACCAACCCAAGGTTTACGCTTTGGCTAAAAATCATAGTTTCAATTTCGGCCGAAGTTCCGGCCAAGCCGAAACTGAGTACTTCTCAGGCATCATCCTGCTAATTATTGTGGTCCATGAGTAATGAAGTCAGTAATGGAGTCAGTTCCAAATTAGAGAAATATAATTGTTTATAACAAATGCATGTAAATCTTGCAATGAAAGGTTTTCATAGTTGAGTATCTACATCCTAAAAATAATTTAAAGTTGATTTGTTTGTAGTAACAAAAAAAAAAATTTTATAGGATGAATAAAATAACACTTATTTGGTATCGAATGAAATAGAACAAAGTGAGGCCATTTGTAAAATATTTGGTTGAAAAATAACATTGGAGAACAGTCACTTTACGGCATGGTGCTTGAATTATATAGATATACGCATACATCTTCACGCTGCATCCCACACACAGCAAGGTAGGCAGAGGGAACCTAGTGTTAAGACACTCCGTTCCCCACTTTCTGTCGAATTCTAGAGGCATTGCGTGTTAAGTGGCAGAACTCCACGCCGCGCTTTGCCTCGACACCAGAGCGAAGAAATGGAAATACAAATTTAAGTTAATATTTCATCTCCTCGAGTGGGGATCGAACCCACAACCAGTCGGTTTTACAGTCACACTCACACACTTTGTGCCCCTGCGCCACGACTGGCCTCAGTTATTATTATACAATTAGATTTTTAATAATCAGACATTAAAAATAAATATTTTTCACCTGATGAGATAGACTTGTGTGAGACACATATGATACTTTAAGCATATGCATCATATATGTATGTTAAGAAAAAACACATAAATCATATAAATAATTTTATTTCAATAAATAGTCATATAATAGATTTACATTTATAACATGCTATGTACTTAACACTATATGTATTTATGATCATTACAATATGAAGACTAAGAATAATCTAAGGTGTTTTATCTAATATGTGGCAACAGTAACAATTATCTTGGACTCATTTCATCCCCTTGCATTTAAAAGATCATCTACAATATTTATCACAGTTACAAACAAATTATATGTATATAAAAATAAAAATGTCTCTACAATAAATTAAAATATATTTTTTTTTGACAGTACCACTAAGTTCTAACATATTATAATGCTATATAAGGCAACAGATATAAGATTTTAAATAACAAGCTATGATAATTATTTTACAAAGTATCTTTTAATAACATTAAAAATATATTTCAAAAAATAAAGAAAGGATAACTCTTATAGGATACACATTCCATTTTTAATATCACAACATTTGCCTCCTCTGGTACTTGTATATTGCCCTTGATAACTTTAAAAACTACCTCAAATCACACACTTTAATATAGTGTAATATTAAATCTTTAAAACAAAATATTTCCCATTTTAATCACAATACAATTTACAATTTTCAAAAATTATTATATTTATTAGCTAAATCAATAAAAATATTCCACTCTTGCAAAATAGCTGCTCTAAAAGACAAATTGAGATTCTATAATGTATTTGGAATTCATGGAATCAATAAATGAATCATATAGAAGCAAGTAAAGAATCACTATAATTCAATAAAACATATTTTTGTAATAATTCCTATAAATATTAATCAAAAATAATATTGGACCATAAACAAGATATTATAAGATACAGTTAATAACCACTTGATAATGAAAAAAGCTTTTAACAAATATCAATTCCAAAAAAAAGCATATACTTGATTCCATATGATTCAAATAACTTTTTTAATTAAATACATGTATATACAAGTTATAAAAGCCTCATTGCTAGTCAATGTTAGACCCGACCTAATGTGCACTTTTAATTACGATCAATGCTCATCATGAAGGTATAGAGACACTCAAAGATATCAATTATCATATAAGTGGTGTTAAATGAAATAAAGTTAATTGCCATCTTTGAGTAAAGCAGTTAATTACAAAATTAAAATTGTAATTGTGTATATTTATTACTTTATGTATATAAGAATGATTTATATATTTCATAAACTAAGCTGTTAATTATATTATTATTTAATGTCATGGTTATATCATATCTTAAAGAAAAGTAAAAACGTTTTTATTAGTCAATGAAATCACAACATCAGAAATAGAAATAAGAACATCACAAATGTTGTACGTAGCCAAAATTATAAGTTGGCATCAAAATGTCAATCAATACGTGTTGAAAGTATTTGTGAATCATTGCTGTAAGGGCTGCCAATAACTTATTTATATATTTTTTATTATCTACGAATAAATTAAGTTGTACTTTCTTTTTTAAATCAAAAAAATACTCTTGTCATATTAACCAGTCTTGAAAAAGGTTTATGTGAAATATTTTTGAAAATACTCATAGTTTAAAATACATTTGTGGAGATCATCATTGCTTTGGTTTTCTTTTTTGTAATTTTACTATACAATTCGTTGATTTTTTGATATGTCTAAAATTAAATATATAAAGTTTTTGTTCTAATTTTCATTTAATAAATATAACAATTATTGATCTATTTTAATATTGTTGTTTCACAACTATAAGGCTAAAGTGTTGTACTATAGTAGAACTTATATAATTTGTTCACTGGAAGCAAACATCTTAGGTTAGAATGGCCACTTTACAGTGTATTTAACGTTTAGTCTAGCATTAAATGTAACATTACAAAAATAACAATAGTTTTATCTATCCATAGAAAACAAAATTGATGGCACACGAGATTAACAATCCATAACAAGTACTATATTTGAAAAATACATTAAGTATAGTTTTTTTTATCTATTGGAAGAATTTACCGACTCTCTGCGAACAGTCGCAATAAATTTATATTTATAACAAATAAAAGCCAAAACACGCAAAATGTAACAAATAAGTGTAGAGTTTTAAAACTGTCTATAAAATGTCGAAATGCCGTTCAGTTTGTATCGAGAATGTTAGTATCGGCTAGTGTAAGCTCGGTCGAGGCTGCGCACGCGCAGGCGGGCGTGGTCGTAGAGGGGCGCGGGCGCGGGGGTCGTATGTCAGCGCACGCGCGCCAGGCGCAGCTCGCGGTCCAGCTCCTGCAGCTGACGGATGAACCCGTCGTTGGGGTGGATGTCGCGCCGCGAGCGCACCAGCGCCAGCGCCTCGGGCAGCGTCATGCCCCGCTTGATCATCAGGAAGGCGATCGCGCACGTCGCCGACCTGGACACGCCCATCATGCAGTGCACTAGCACGCGACCTGTAACATTCACATACCTTTCTATTTCACTTATTCCTATTTATTTTGTATGTATGCTGTAGCCGGCATATAGCAGAGTAGATAGATGTAACCTCCGTTCTCTATTTTCTGTCCAATTTCGAGACATGACGTATTTTGTGGCGGAACTCAACGCTCAATGAAGCCAGTCGTGGTGCAGGGCCACCAGCGTGTGACTGTATACGCTATAGGTTGTGGGTTCGATACCCACCCGACGAAATGAAATAATAAATTAGCATCCATTTGCCGGAAAATTAAGAGAAAAGTATCTTAACACTAGGATCCCTCTGCCTACTATGCGGTTTTAGTTGGAATCGAACCCACGTACGCAGTCAGACGCTGTGTAGCTGCCACTGCAACAACGTCTTTTTTCATTCAAATCTCTTTATTACTAGTGGAATTGTAGCATTGAACTTGGACTTTTTTTTGTTTTTATTATTGTTTTCTAACTTGTTAAGGCCCATTTATTTCTCCTATGCATAAGCTTATAGGGTTTCAATAATATTAGGATTTTAAAATGATCCCAGTGACACCTATTATCATGTTTACTTCGAACTTTCGTAATTAGCTACTAATTTAGTAAAATATTTACATTTCAGATTCACTATTTGTAAACTATAAATTTCATAATGTTATATTATTTAAGCTGTCTTATAATTGTTCAAAACATAATATTAATATAAAGCTCTACCCTACGTAGTCGTACAAAGCACGGTCGCATCGCGAGCCTTGACCTAAATCAGAATACATGCAAGGCACGCAAAAGCCATTTTATGCATGACACAGTTTTGTTATGCATTAAAAATAGACTTAATCGTTGTGGCATTTGGGAACTTTGTTTGGGTATATATTGTGATAGTTCCAAGTTTGATTTCCAGTCGTAAGATTAATAATAAATTAAGTATATTTAAAAAGCGTAGCGTGAGTCACCACGCAAAATGTTTAGTAATAATTTTCACCTATGATGTCATAACACTCAATTTTCTCCATCCACCTTGTGATATGTACGAGTACGTATAAAGATAAATTAACATCAAATCTTAATATAGAAGTAAAAAATTACCTCCTCTAGAAATTCCCTCATCAATAAAATTGGCTGCGATATTAAAATATTTCGATATATCCGTAGTAGGAAGATCCATCAACTGGAAACCTCTGTAACGGATTCCTGGACAGTCCCGGTAGTAAAGGTGGTCGGTATCTACTTGTGTGTAACGTTTACCCTCTGCAGTATTTAAAACATAGTTGATGCTCATACGACGGAGGAACGCTTTGTCTTTTGCGGCAACCCTATGCGAAACAATTGATATTAGACATATACACTTAAACTAAATAACATTTGTCATTTGTGACTCAGTCAGCAAATAAATATATAACAAATAACACAATTTTTAAATCAAGTATATGCAATTTTTCTAGAATTGATATTTGTTAAAAGCTTTTTTTCATTATCAAGTGGTTATTAACTGTATCTTATAATATCTTGTTTTCAAAGGAAAACTAAACGAGTTTGCCTCAAATCGATGTTTTCAGTTATGTACAATTATGCACTTTAAAATATATATAAATAAAAAATATTAAATTTGTATTTATTATATATTTTTTTCTGATTCTTTTTTTATTTCTATGTTTGTAAGTTCAGTTTTACAATGGATCATCTTCAACTTAAACTTTAAAAAAAAGACTAAATGTATTTTTATTATGTTTAAGTAATTATTAAGACTATGCTCCATGTTGTGTAAAACTAATAATAATTGTTATAACTTTACTTATTAAAAATATTTATTTGATTTGTACTATTTTGCAAAAAAAAAACAGCATCACCACTTTAACATTGTCTATTTAGTAATTTATTAGAATCAAAAAAATATACAAGCATTTATTCTGTTAATCTATTTTATTTTGTATAATATATAAATATAATTATGTATACCATAAGAAAATGTTCACAAGAAATGGCACGGCAGTCATGACACAGTGGGGAAGTGTCTGACCGGAAGCATCTCGATTTTGGTCTGCTTGTAAAGTATTATAATATCTCTTTCTTGTAAGAAGCCAAAGCGCGGTGCTGAGTTCCGCTATACTCAGTGTCATGAAAAGTGGGGAATGTTGTGTCTGATCTAGGGAACACTAGGTTCCTTCTGTGTACCCTATGTGATACAGCTTGAAGTTAAAAAAAACATAAGAAAAACTTACGCATCTCCAACAAACAGTCCAGGATAAACTTCATTCATATCAGGAGTGGGACTGTAGGTGACCCCAACACTAGTGTAGGGTCGGGAGCGGAAAGACGACAGTGAGCTAAGCACTGAAGACTGTGGTGACCCATAACTCTGCACATCACATTCATATTTAATACATGCACACAAAATTTGACCCATTGCAATTAATAAAATCACTCAGTGTAAAATAAAATGCTTTGCATGTTATTGTGTTTAGTTCAATTGTTTATAATATTATTATCACTCCCACAGTATGTAATTAGTGTACCACAGGATATATACATGTAATGATAATATTATATGCAAATATCTATTAAACTTATTGGACATTGAAATTACTTTTATAATTATAAACCTTCACCCTTTTACATATTTAACATATATAAAAAAATTGCTTTCAATAGCAAAATAATAAAAATGTTTAAACCTAACTATAACATTTTATTATAATTAAGCAAATAATAAGCCATTGTATAATAGATCACAGCACACACACTTGCAAACAACTTCAATAAAAAAAATATTTTATTATTTTCCCTGAAGTTTATAATTACTAAAATTATGTACAGCTTTACCAAGGAACTGGTCAGAAGTTAAAAAATAAATACCATTAATGTCCTTAGGTAGGGGTCTACTCGTTGTTCTTTAGCCGCAGAGTATGAATGATATCTTGGATAAAGTGTATACTGCCAATAAATGATATTAGTTCCAATGAAAAGCTTATTATGTATTTTACAGTAAAAAATTTAATACTAGTGAGGCTATTCAGATAATTTGCAAAAAGTTACTAATGAAGTATATATTTACAAATTATAATTATAGTAAAACAAATTTACATTATAAAATGTGCAGTTTTTTTAATTCATATAATGTAGCATTTTTTTTTATAAGACATGTGTGTGTGTGTTAAATAATGAATAATGTGTAATAATGAGTAATAGTACATTTATACTAGACAATAAATAAATAAAAAATAATAGTAATTATAGTATGTGTAATTAAATTGTACATGTATAAGGTCATTTTTAAATTAATTTTAAGATGCAATAGTTATAAACAAAAATAATCAATATCAAAGTTTACTATGTATGAAATAGTAATAATTTAAGGGCAAGTGGATAAAAATCAGAAATGGATTTAAAATATATATGCAGTCAATATGTAAAAAACTATACTAGAGTATTATATTACGTCTCAGAAAGACGATATGCTTCCTTTAAATGGACCACACTGGTAACCTTGAATGAATGACTATTATGATTCAAAAATAGCCACAGGCAGATAGGTAAATTTTATTTATAAGTTATTTTTAAAATATTCTTACACCTCAAATGTTTTACAATAGAAGTCAATGTTCAATCAATACAGTTATAAATAGAAAAATATTTCAATTTACTTACAGAATCCCTGTAGTTCATTTTAATAAATCTGTCAACACAGTGAACGTTCAAATGTTAATTAAATTATTGCGCAAGTAATGTACAACGTAATTGCAATAAAGTGTTTATTTTACGCAATTAAACGTAAAAACCGGAGCAAAGATGAATGACGGTACACAACAATGAACTGATTTTAGCAATATGAAATTGAAACGTATAAAAGTCGGTAATCTGTAATTCAGTGTGGCTGTCACAACTGCCAAAATAAAATGACAATTATTAAAATAGAGTTAAAATATCAGCACAGAGTAACGATAAATTCTTCAAATTAGAATAGTATTATATTTTTGTAATATTTTTTATAATTTCATAAAAATGAAATCATGAAATATAAATAGACTTATCAATAACTAAGTTATTCTCATGTTTCATTTTTAAATGCAGAGAAATACAATATACAACGAGATTGTTTGTGTTGTGAAATTGTTTCAATTACCTACCTAAATATATACGATTAATCTGGCTATAGAGTTTCATTTATGATTATTATTGTAACAATTAATTTACATGTAGTTTACAAATAAAGAATTACTATTGTATATTTAATTTAATAAATAAAAAAAATTA
The DNA here is from genome assembly GCA_013421005.1 of Heliconius erato x Heliconius himera. Lineage (NCBI taxonomy): Eukaryota > Metazoa > Arthropoda > Insecta > Lepidoptera > Nymphalidae > Heliconius > Heliconius erato x Heliconius himera. Next base: position 76,380 of record JAATLQ010017710.1, on the reverse strand, counting down.
GGTCAACAGAAACATTTTTCGATTTTATGTTACAGTTAAGTTAATGCTGCTATAGTTTTGTTATAGATACGACAGTGACGAATAGATTGGATGTTTCAAAAACATCTCCTTTAGCTATCCGAGTTTAGCGTTTAATAAGCTATTGAGACCGGCCCTAAAAGTATTTAATAAATGTGAACTACTACTACTAACTACTATACATGTAATATTTTGGGGGGTAAATAATTTAATAATTCAGATCTTAAATTTCATTTCTTGACAGCAGTACTAAATAAATATATTTTTTAATGGAAAAAGACAAGACAAACGAGTCACCTGATGGTAGGTAACTGATCACCGCCGACCACGACCCTGTGTAACATTTCCCCTAGAGAAATAAGCAAATTTTAAATAAATAAGATTGTCGATTCTATCCCAACTGGATAGAATGATTTAAATTATTTTCATATCTTCTCTCTGGTATGTAAAGAACAGGATTGAAGTCTACCACTAATGTCAGGTAATGTCACAATTTCAAAATGATATCGGAGAACGGAGTATTTTGACACTGTGTTCTCTATGCCTACTCTGGTATATGCGGGATATATAGAGTAAACATGAAAAAAAAAACACAATTTTATATAAAACATGGAAAGTGATATTCAATTTTAAATCTTACAGAGATATGATGCGAATGGATTTTTGGGTCTAACTAGGAAGGTCTTTATTAGTATAAAAACACTTTTTACTGTGTAATATTGTTAAATCACTATTAAATGATACTTCAATATTAATTGTGTTTGTATTTAAAGTTGGAAACATGTAACTTAACATTTTAAGAATGTTTTTATTAACTCCATTTAACGGCAATCATAACTTTACTATAACTTATATAGATTTATTGAAATATTCTATAAATTCACTAGGAGTATAAATCTTTAACAATATAAATTTGATTTACATTCTAAACAATTTATAAAACTAAAACTATTCAAACTTTGGTAATGGTAAAACTTTAAGAATAGTTTTATCTGTGGTTGACACACAGAGATGAAAGAATAAAGTTCTGACTGACTGTTTAGTTGACAATTTAATATGAATAAACTATTTGTAAAACTGTTGTTTTATTATATAAGTAAATAGTAATAAGTATAAATAATAGATTAGGTAGCTTGAGATATTCTGTATGTAAATATTTTTTTATGACGAAGATGGATGAGAAGGAGGAGTTGCATCTAACCTCACAAGAGTTACAAGTTTTATCGGAACTTGACAGGTGAGTGTAACAAACAATTTATTATTGTGTTATTTTTCTTATATAAAAATTAAAAAAATACAAAAATATTAATCACAAGTAGAATAAAACACATTTCTTTGCGTTCATAAAAATAATATTTCACATCCCATTTCATTGTCTAGATATATTGTTTTCATTTAATTAACTTAAAATTAAATATATTGTACATACAAAAAAAAATGTATGAAGTGTAATGTAATATTTGTTTAATAAATTCCAGTCGCCAGTTTGGCTTTCTAAAGCTACGCGGTACTGAGCATGGAAGAACTCGTGCCTTGGTCCTTAAAGCAGTTAAATATTTGGAAGGCATGCTGGTACAAGTTAAGGTTAGTTTAAAATTTTATTAAAAATTAGCTTCAAGCTGTATCCCGCACACAGCAGGGTAGGCAGGGGGAACCTAGTGTTAAGACACTCCGTTCCCCACTTTCTGCCCGATTCTGGAGGCATTGCGTGTTGAGTGGCAGAACTCAACGCCACTCTTTGCCTCAACACAAGAGTGAAGAAATGGAAATATAAATTTAAGTAGATATTTCATCTCCTCGAGTGGGGATCGAATCCACAACCAGTCGATTTTACAGTCACACTTAGTGCCGCTGTGCCACGACTGGCCTCAAATTTTATTGATTGTTTATTTTATATATTATTAGTTGACAACATCCACCATGCAGTGGGTTTGATTGCCTTGAAATGAAAGAATTATAGGAACATATTTCATTTTACTGATTTGGTAAGTCAAATATTGGCATTGGATTGTGCCAACAGCAAATCTACTAATAGTAGATCTCACTTATTAACATTCTGCTTTATGTATAAAAAATGTGAAGCTTGAAAAAATATAATTTACATATTATTTTATTAATATTGGAAACCATAGTTCCCTAATGGAGTGACTGACTGTAACCATAATGGTTATGAGTTTGATCCCAACATATGGTGTCAGAAATTTAGATATATAGGGTAGAACATAGTGTTTTAACACTAGGTTCCATATACCCATATATAGATATATGGAAGACAGAGTAAAGTTAAAAAAGTTTTTTTATCTTCATACTTACTCTACATTATACCAAGTTGTAAACTAATAATATGTCATTGTAACTTTGAATACTTAGAGGCATTGTGTTTATAATATGAATATTAACTCAATATTATTTTAAAATTATATTTGGGAATTCTCAGTGGTGTCAGGGTAAAAAAGTCTTATAATTCTGATTTTCAATTAAATAATTATATTAATAGAATGTATATGTTTCAGGAAGAAGAAAGAGCTTGCTCTCCTGGAACCAGAAGAGACATCTGCATTGATCCTAAAACATACTGTAAATTAGGACATTTTCACTTACTCCTTGAAGATTATGCAAAGGGTAATTATTCTATATATTTCTTTTAACTTCAAACTATCCTGAATATGGCATGGCATGCTGAGGTCCAAGTCATTTAAGTCAAGATACTCTAGTCTCTATTTTCTATCTAATTTTGAGGCATTCATATTGAGTGGCAAATCTCAATGTTGTCCTCTCTCTTTTTGCTAGAGCAAGAAATTGAACATAATTTATTTCCTGAGTTAGAATCAAGCCCACAAGTATTGTATTTATAATCTGATGATGCTGTGCTTTGACAGCTAATAATACATATCAAATAAAAATAGGAAAAGATAAATAGTCTTATGCATAAAATACAAATAAAACTTTTAGATGTCATACATTCTCTATAAATGGATGGGCCATTTATATATATTAGCAAATTTTTCAGTCAAAGATCAAAAATCAAAAATCTGTAGTGGGTTTTCTACTCTGGGGAAACTAATATTTTTTTTTTCTTCTTTGGTAAGTCAAATAGCCGCAATAAGTTCAAAACATGGATAATTGAGTTGAATAGTCTTGTTGCTTTTCCTGCTACATGTGAAGTAGTGTGAAAATGATAAAAAAATATTATAATTTTAACTACAAACTTGAGTAGCAAGTACATCAAAATCCTAATTAAAGTGATAATTTTGTACTTTATTCTTCTATTTTCATAGAAAATCTTCAATACTTTACTTGCAATTTCTTTCCAGTATTCTCTAACACTGGTATATAAAGTATTCTTAAACAATTGAAATGTAAAAAACCCATTTTGTTTCAGCAATGTCTGCTTATCAGAAATTTTATGCCTTGGAACAGGATAATTGGAAAGATCCTCTTTTCCTGTATGGACTGGGCCTCTGCTATTATCACTACAATGCTTTTGATTGGTAAATACTCTCTATTTCATTTTTATATAAATTTAATAGAAAACTGTATTATAAGCAAAGACCAAGAACACAAGGAGAACTGCCTACTGAGCCAGTGGTAGCTTTATCTTCATTTGATAATTTAAAAGTATATTGGAATAAGGAATATTTTAATTTTTTTATTTAGAATTTTTGATACCCACTGAGGAAACATTATACATATATAAAATGTTTTGATGTTCTGTTTAATCTCTGCTTTGATTAAACAGAAACACAGTGTTGAGTTGTAGCACTCAACAAACAATATCTATTTTGCTCTGGCCTTTATAAATACAAATAATTTTCCATGAAAATATTCCTCTAATACAAACACTTTTACCATATATTGGAATAATTATTATTTCCTATTACTTTTGCATCATGTTTAATTCTTGTAATGTACTCCTAAATAAAAGTATAATACACAGTATAAATACACACAAAGCTTATCATTTTAATATATATATGAAATATAAATTAACTTCATTTAAAGAAAAGGTTTTAGTTTCAAGCATGCAGCAGAGTAGGTAGAGGGAATTTGGAACCTATACCATATTTACGGAGCTGTGAGATATAAGGTAAACAAATAAAAAAAAATATATTTTATAGGTCATAGTTGATGAAGCTACTATATTAAGTTAAAAACAATATGTGGAAACAACTAATGGAAGTTATATGGTGATAATACTGTAAATAATATTATAGAACAATGTCTGTGGTACTTAGTAGTTAATATAATTTCATTTAAATTTGTAGATATCAATGAAATGATATTTATACCTATATTTTTGAAGGGAAAAGAAGCAAATACAATAATCCTAAATAAAAATTATTTTCATATTTAAAGTCATTGTACAGTGCGAAAATGTAACTTAAAAGCTACAAAATGTCTCTATTTGCCCCATTTTAAGGTATTATAAATATAATCAATTATTTCCTTAATTTTTAATAGAAATTTTTTAAAACTTGACATGTAAAAACACAAAAAAGCCAACTTGTTCTCTAGCTTGAGGCATTTTAAACCTATAAAAATAAACTACTGTAATATATTAGAGAGCACAGATAAGTGTAAAATTATTTTCTGATTATTTTGTGATATTGAATTTTTAATATTTTGAATCATGAATAAACATGGACCAAATTAAATAGAAATAAAAAAGTTACGTAAAATCTTGAGAAACAATATTTATTTGTTCATATTTTGCATTAGTCTAAATGAATACACTATAGTGTCAAGGCACTCTGTCCCCATCAAGACACTTCCGTTCCTCAATTTCCACAGAATTTTGGAGGCATTGTGAGCTGAGTACGAAACTCAATGTCGCGTAACTAGGCAATCGTTAACAGGAAGGAAAGATATAATATTTTAGTTTTAATAATAAAATGAGATTAATGTTTAAAATTTTAAAATTTTGTTTACTGTGATTTTTTTTTATCATATAGAATCAGGAATATAGAATCAGGATGGTTGGCTAAAATATTGTGATTCATTCAACATTTTAATTAATGCCCAAACTTCTTTATTTAAAGAGTTCTTTTGATGTTATGTAAAACTATTTAATGTATGCTTTAATATTCAAAATCCATGTAATTATTTTTGATTGTGAGCTAATAATTTTTTTATACATTTAGGGTCTTTGATAAACTAAACTAAACTAAACTAGTTCACGCTTTATCCCTAGCGGGGTAGTCAGAGAGAACGGTGCGCCAAACGCTACGGTCTCTACATACCTCTTTCGCCCCGTCCACTGTCATCAACCTCTTCATACATGCCCTCCGGGGGGTCCTCATGCTTTTTACGTGACCTTCCTCCAGTATCATTGATACTGTGTTTTCGAAGGTCAACCGAGGTCTCCCCTACCTCCCTTACCGCTCACTTTTCCATCATAAGTCTTCTTTGCCATTCTTTCATCACTCATTCATTCGACGTGCCCAAACCAGCTGAGCACGTTCTTCTTCATTCTTATCGTGACATCCTCGCTAGTACCTGTCATTCTGTGTACCGCTTCATTGCGGATTTTGTATTTAGCGTCTTTGATAAATTTATAATTTCCAATATTACTCTAGTGCCATAAAAAATTCTAACAAGAGGTGTTCTTTTCAAATTTAACAAAGAATAAATTTTATTTTTCTGTCCCCTTTTACTTATAAACAAATTTATAACAATTTTTAAGATAACTCTAAGCTCTCCTGTTTTGGAGAAAATGTTTTTAAATACTTGGGCATTGTTTTTGGTACATAATTTTAAGAAAACATCAGATCACAAAATTTTATCATATTCACTTTGTTTCCCAATGAACGGTCGGTCCCATGTTACACGATTACATCAGATAATACAAAAATATCAATAATCGGTTGAAATTTTGGATTTCGGATTTTTGGAAATAACCTTCCTTTATCACCTGTATCAATTGGTCTATCGATCTACCAATAACGTGCGTAAAGCAGTCTTCTTCATAACCATAATTAAATATGTATCACTATACTTTTTTGTGCTTTTTTAATTAATTTTATGTCCTTAGTAATTAATGTTTTGAAAAATATTAAATTCATCTTTTGAAATGGTTTTCAAAAGTGGTTTTTTAGGGATATACACAATGAAATTATCAAGTAATACTTTTTCTAATTAATTAATTTAATTTATTACTAATTTATATATAATGGAACTTTCATATTTCCTTTAAAAATAATTAAAAATAGAATATTTGTCAAATTTATTGCGTTCTCGTCCACACTATAACATTTGCACCCAGAGTTTTTAAAATGTGTATTATTTTTTATATATCATAATAAATATTAATCATGATTCAAATAATAGCAAGAATTATTTGGCATTTATTACCTAGCAGCAATTTAAGTTAATTGATACTGTTACAAAACAAAACATTAACTAAAAATATTATTTACAATGCAAACTAAGTTGGACTTATCTCAGTCAACTTAGTTCTAAAATAAATAAAGTAGATTTCTTCTATTTAAAGGACCGGATGGATTGGTACGTCGAACATATTATTTCGGGGACCCAAAAAAAGGATGTCGTGTAGATGTCGGGGCTCGAGCGAGCGCGACTACGCGGACGCGATAATGTTCGTACTTGGTACTTGGTGAATTCGTGATTCACCGGAGGCGGACGTAGGGCCCGCGCGGGGGGGCGGGCGGGGCGGGGCGCCGCTAGGGCGCGGGGGGCGGTGCACGCTGCAGCGCGAGGTCGTCGCTCGCTCGCGCCGCGGACCGCCAGTCAGCCAGTCGGGAGCGGGATGCGGTGACGTAAACTGCACTGGCGCGGGCCGCAAACGTAGTGTAGGACGGGACGTGTCGTAGTCGTGTTTTTATTTACCGAGTGCGTGCCTTCTTACCACCCTGAGTGACAGTGCTTGTGCTGGTACATCCGACGACCTCCCCGCTCTTCACTACGTGGGCCGCTGCGGCCATAACGATTCGTCCGCCCTGGATCCGAGGATCCCCGAAATGGTAAGTACGGTCGTAGCTCCCGAGCGCGTTTGTTTACGTCGGCCCTCGTGCCGCTTTTCTCTTTCTCTCTACCTGCCGCCCGTATCCCTACGTCGCGTTCGCACGCGATTTATTCTATTTTGTTTTGTTACCGAAATGTAGACACCTACGTCGAGGCTCCGGAGCTGGTCCCGACGTGAGGTCATGTTTTTGTTTGTGTGCATGGTTCGTGTATTTTTTGTAGTATTTTCGCAGGTAGTCGAGCAATTCCCTAATTTTAGATCCAGTTGCGAAAATGATAGGAGCAAGAGCCCAAGGGGGATGGCTACTTTGCGAGGGCGAGCTGTGCGTGTGTGGTTGTGCTGTGCTGTGCGCATCTAGTAAATAACAACCAGCCCGCTCCGCATAAAATGTAGGTCGGTGAAGTGTGGTCGGTAGTTGCAAGTGGCAACACTGCCGCACGCGACGCCGAGCCTCAGCTCTCCCTATTCTAGTCACTCACTGCAACGTTATTGCATCCGCTTCGTGCTTCATTGTAAACCAACACACGTCGATTGGTAGGTATTATGTTGCTATGCATATTATTAGCCTTTACTTATTTAACGGTACTTAAACTGCAACGAAATATATATATTATTAATAATTTTAAAAAAAGGATATATTAATGTCACACATAAAAAAAAATATGTAATATGTCGTGTAAAAAAAATAGACAATGGCAACTCGACATATTTGGACTAAGTGTCCAAGTACTACTTAAAATAGTGTACTAGTACTACTTAATCGAGTAGAGCAATGAATGGTGTCATAATTGTTACGTACTACATGTTCAGGAGAGTGACTCATGTATTATAGTCAGTAGTTTCGCGCACTTTTGTCAGCACGTCATTGGTTACTGAACCGGTAGTGCTGGTGCGATGGTATGATCTGAAATTTAATGAGATACTCAAACGAAATGTATTTTATTTACTTATATATTTGAATCTCTGGAAAATCCTTATTTTAGGTTGAAACTAATTGACTATAATGTAGATACTTTATAAGAAATATCTATGTCTGTCAAATATTATTGAGATTATTTCATTATGTTGACTAGAATATTTCTTATGAAATTTAAATTATAATTTTTGAATTGTTTATTAATATTGTACACAAAGTATGACAAACTTGACCTCGGGATTGCGTTACACGTATAATTGATATCCATTACATAATATGCGTATCTTTCGTATCACATATTCTATCTCCGGATCAACTTATTGTAATCGTGAACTATGCCAACCAAATAGCTATAACCACTGGTTTTTTGTACATACATTTTCTAAACATTTTGAAGAACGGTAAAAAATACTTTTTAAGTTTGACTTACAACTTGAACGTGTCAACAGTTAGAAAAAACTTCAGGTCAACATTAAAATTTCGAATTTTTATTCCACATTCACCATAAACGCGGTGAATAGTGGAATAATTGGGTTTATTTATTATTCAACGACTTTAACTTTTATAAAATTCGTAGTAACAGAGGATTAACATGTTCCAGTGAATCGACTCTACCAGAAAACGTATTTAGATATTTCGAGGAAATGTAAATATTATGGGCGATATTACTATTCAAGGTGCGTCGTCCGCGAGTTACTTCTAGTAATTGTCATTTATTTACGTCAGAAACGGGACGTCCTATCGTATTGCGTAACTGGTTTTTTGTTATTTGCAAGTCAGCTGCTGGTAGTGATCGTAATGATGTATAAGCCGTTGTGTGGATTGTGAGTTAGTAATGGGCGTTATAGTAAATATGCAGCTTGCGGTCAGCACGTGCCAGGCAGGTGTATGCCAGCTGCCACAGCACCTGTCACCACATCAGCTGCTTCTCGCTAAGATTCTAGCACTAATAACAAACACCCCTTGCTGAGTTCACGGCACCATAATCTTCCTTATATGCTTCGAATGATATTAATTTATTTTATTAAATTAATTAAGTAAAGAAAAAGTAGAACTATAAATTTACGGCTTAATTTATGTTGTCGACTTGTCAATGTCTTTATAGTAGCGTAGTAGTTCTACGTAATATTGTATAATATCTATTCATAGATATCAAGTGTCGCTCATAGTAACAGCTTTATTAGATTAGATACTCGCACTTCCAACACAAGTACCAAACAAGTAATACTGATATTTTAAATAATTTTTCATATCATTCTAATGCAAAGCTATGTAAGGACCGTATTTATAAATCGCTCTCAACTCTGAAATCTATCTTGAGATGCCGTTTTCATTCATACATATATACAACAGGTAATTCGTAGGTTTATAAATACGGGCCTTAAAATTTATGCAAACTGCAATCACAATTCACATATTGTAAAAAGTCTGGTCTCATCTTCATTATTATACATTTATTTACTCCTCGGAGAAGCGGTCTTGTGTCAAAAAGCTAAAAAGATGTTTTTGTGTTGTTTTCGCGAACTGCCTGGTTTACGACGACCGGTTATTTGAGCCGCCCTCGACGCGTGCCGTGTTCTTTTTATGCGGGTGTGCAATTAACTCACAGATGCAATGGCACTGACCTTGCACCATTTACCTTTTTAAACATTATTTCATTTTATACACTTATTACATAAAAAAGCGAAATAATGTTTCACTTATGTTTACTTTGGAATTTAAAATTTTAATATAATGTTAAAAGTATGTATGTATGTGCGCGTCTCATTTACAAGTTAATGTTGTACTTTCATACAATTTTGTTAAGTGTATATTATGAGTGAACATTATAGATTACATCACACGACGTTGATAGTTTATACGTATATGCGAGCTTGTGGGAACGGTTCCACTACACGCGCATGGTAACAAAATAGCGGGTCTAACCGGATTCTTCGTCAATTTGGGCATAGATAATAGAAGTCAGGTGAAGTCGTCTTTCATGTAAATAAGTATATATTATGTTCGAGTGTTCCCACCAGTGCGTTGTACGTATTAGGCGCGGTCCTCGACCCTACCCAAAGAGTGCATCTAAGTTAAGCAAGATGCGCGGAGGGGGAGGGGGAGGGAGGGCGCACCACTTTCCCCCCCGCCCCTCCCAGCGTGCGCCGCGTCACGTACGCACGGGCCCTTCGCGTTTACATGCGGGGTAGTGACAGCGAAGGGCAGCGCGCGCAACGCTCTGCCTCTATCGAATTTGTGGGCGAAGGGAGTACGCGTTATAAGCTATGCAATCTCCCTCCCCATACCATCTTCGCCCTTTATCCCGATTTTGGTGCTGTGCGTCCCGTCGCGGTGCCACTCACCCCTCGGTGGGGAGGTGACTTTTTGTACTATGCGGCCTTCGATCGGGCCGAAATCGTTATATTTTTTAATAGAAATAGGTCAGATAATTTAAAATATTGAAACAGGATGGTGTCGCGATGATGGCCGGCCGCGGTCGTCGACACTAACGGATCACTATTTATACCTGCGTTAGTGCACCGGAACTCGCCCGCTGCACTCGATGCAACCGTCTTCTCTCTGTCAATGACCCCCTAAGCATTTCAACATTTGTTTCCTGGATTGCATATTGCACCAATTGTAATATACATTTTAAATTTAAAATGTATTGTTTTAGAGTAGTATCTACTCTAAATCAATTTTATTTTATTTCGAGTGATAGATTACTCTAAGTAATGAACCTTTTTGGTTTGTATTACAAGAGTATAATGAAGCAATGCTTTCGTGACTGTTTATGCCCTTCGTTCGCGTATTGCGTCAAACGCCTACATGACGAGTAGGGCAGTCACCTACGTACCTAAAACATGAACTGTGTCAAGCAGCTGTCCTAGTTTTTGTGCTATCTATAACAACTCTTGTTTATATTACGAAAGATAGGCCAAGCTTTGTTTATAAAGCGCCAACTCACAATTCAATGTCGTCTTATCATGTACTTATAAGATTTTTGTTTATTAATTAAAATTTGTGTCATAAGCGCTAAGACATTTCGTTAATCTATTACTGCCGAATTCTTGACGACTAGCTCGACGCCGCGCTTTTCCTCGACATTAGTGCGAAGAAATTAAAATCAAAAATTAAATTAAATCGGCTTCACACAGGGTAGGCAGAGGGAATCTAGTGTTAGTCTACACTCCGTTCCCCAATTTTTCGACACCAGAGCAAAGAAATGAAAATATAAATGTAAATAAACATTTCATTTCCTCGAGATAGAACCCACAACCAGTCGATTTTACAGTCACACTTTGTGCCCCTGCGCCACGACTGGCCATAAATAAAATTTATATTTTCAAAAAATAGGTTCCAAATGTCTTGAAAATTAATTTACGTGAAAAATTATAAGGGAGTAGTAGTAATTATATCATAGCTTCCAGTCGTCTAGATGTAATGTAGTATATACAGTTGAACACGAGCTAGTGGCGAGCGATGGCCGCTAAGGAATTTCCGCGAAAAAAGCCGCACGTCACACGCGTCACCAACACTACGTCACAGTACAAGGCCGAGCTCACTGCTCACAGGATTAAATAACTAATAAGACATACAATTTTAAATTTTACTAAAAAAAAATATCTAGCAATACATAATTGAGAACTTAAATAATATAAAAATACATTATTTATATAAAAATATAATATAGTATTATTAAATAAGGATGTTTAAACCAGTAAGCTTTAATTATCATATGACGTGAATGTATTTCTAATATTTTAGTATAATAAAAGTTGAAGATTTTGGCAAAAATACGAGTAAAATGATTCGATTTTGTCACGTTTATCGAATTATCGGATATGACGTGTAAATTAAACAAGACAATAGTTGCAATTTTCTGGCATTTCCCAATGCTTTTGGCTTTTCCGAATCTGTTGGATAATTCTAAGAATGTTAATCTATTAGTCATATAGGTTATTCTCGTTTTCCTGCAAGCGTAACTTTTTAATGACTCAGTAGTGTTGTGGCATGTAACGGATTCTACGTAACTCACATTCTTTTAATAAATAGTATCAAATGATTTCTCACGGATGTAGAACTGTACTGATGTAGTTTCCATCATCTACAATAGGCATTAGAAAGCGACTGGTGACCGCAAACCGTCGCTGTGGAAGGGCTTCACACTGTGTACAAAATCTTACGAAATAGTATTACGTCACTGGTAACTTTACATCCAATGGCCCTTCGTATTGCCCAAAAATATGCATACTTTAAAACGCAGTAATACTCTCGTATGTGCTAGTACCGTGGCCATTGTTTGATATAAAATCTATGACATTGATGGCTTTAAAATTTCCCATAGAGGGTTCAACCCTTCTAAATTGCAATATTAGGGATGGGGCAGGCTTTTAATACTACTGGATAAAAATAGGTATTGGACTTGTTACGACACTTGTATGTTGTGAATTGTTAGGGAACTTCTCAAGGGCACTCCGACGTTTGTAATGTAATAATAGCACAGACTGTTCAGCTTTTTTGACAGGAGGGGAACTGCGTTTTGCATAATCCTATGCGTGTTCTGGAGAACGTTTAAAAGCTTTAAAATCTAAGTTTAGGTAGCGCCTTATCATTTTATAAAATATTATTTTCATTTTATCTACATATGTCACAATTATTGCATAAAATATTTCTGATGTGTAAATTATTATCATTTTTCTTCGCGTCATAGACTACTTGTTCGGTTTATTTATTAATTATATTCTTGTTGTTAATAGCCAATACTGGACGATAACAACCGTTTAAGTGTAGAAAATAATAATTACTAAAGTATAAATATCTAAAAATATATATTCCTTTATAATATTTAACGTTTTATGTAGATATTCAACAAAAATTCTAATATCTTGTGTGCATTTGTAGCATTCTAAAATGCAGTAACGATGAGCACGTTGCTTCCTTATTACACGACCTCGATTTCATTTATACTTTGCGTCTTGTATACGGAATGCACAATAATTGTTCCAGTAGCTTGTAAACTTCAAAGAAATCATATGAACCAAACAAATTTTTACCACTTTTAGAATATCACCAACATAATATAGTATATATAACTTTAAAAATATATGGAAAATTGAAGAAATAAATCGCATATTGCAAAAAAAAGATGCATTATAAACAAACAAATAGATAGATAGATTTCAAATAATTTGTTATGTCCAAAACATTCGAAATTTACATAGACGTAATATTATAAAAGAAAGATAAGGAAAACTCAATAGGGAAATGATTATTAATATAATTAATTCAACTTAAAGTAGTTTACAATCAAACGCTATGCGCCCTTGTCTATGATCTCTCCTTTCCTTATAACTGTTAATATTCCAGAAATGCGCGAAATAGATATTCTATAGATGGTAATGTTATGGCTATATAGCTATTTACAACAGGTCCAAAGTACCGTAACTATGGCCTCTACGTGCTTGGCTGCAGTTCTCGGTGACTTTAAACCGGATAAACGGCTTATTTCTAACATTTTATTACTTAGTTCCTTGTTTGTGTTTGAATTTAACAATTTCAAATAATAAATAGATAGTTATTAGAAATTTAGGGCTTCTAATAACTATTTAAAAATCTAGATTGTCTATTCAACAGCTAGCCAAATTCTTTTTGTCTATTTACGTATTATAATAAACATCACAAGTAGGTCATGGAAAGATAATATTCCATGCATTACGTAGGTTATCGAAATATACATATAATTTCAATATAAACAACAGCAAATATATTAGAATTAGCCGATTCTGGCAGCAAGATAGGGAAATAGAAGCAACAGTCGACCATAGCGAGTAGGCGTATTAGTTTAGTGGTAGTTATCGTATGTGGGTCAACTGGTATGACGGCACCGATAAACGAGCCCTCGACTGTTCATTATCAATATGTGCAATACGCGTTAGCTGAATGTACTCCGAATTTAATCATTTTGTATCAGAACTTGAGCACTTATTATATTATACCTCCTTATTACAGAAAATATTTTACGTAATATGGACTCGTTGACGTAATCAAATGAAACCTGTATTAGAAAACAAAAGACCGAAATATTCCGTAAATAACTTCATAATTAACTAAGAAGCTACAAAAGTTTAAAAGTAAGAAGAGGAAATATAAAATGTAATGTAACATAGAACTAAATTAGCATACGGCTGTGTAAATGTTTCTTTGTGTAAATGCAGCTGCATTCTGTTGCCGTGGCACCAAGGCCGTGATGCAATGTACGCTAGGTGCATTATAGGTAGGTGTTCAATGCATCACGTGTGATTGCATCACGATGCACTTGGATGCGGACATTAGACAGTAAAACGATGTTTTCTTGTATACTTTTAATATATAGATTTTTTAATAATGATTTTGTTTACAAAAATACGTAATCAAAATAATGTTAGCGAACATATAGCTTAGAGTTTTGACCTACGACTGTAACTGCACTTGGTCAGGCTTTAGCCTTGTGCCCCCGTGTTAATGGGGAAGTGGGTTATTATAACAATTAAGTAACAGTTCCCCCTTCGCAGTGTGACGCGGCGCTGTGGGAAAGTCTCGAGTGTCCGCGGTGGCCCAGCAGTCGCGTAGCGGGATCACGTGCCGCGCAGGGGGCGCACCTAGCGACAGCTATGTTACCCGTGTTATGTAAAGTGAATGCGCGGTGCGATACTATGACGACTAGCAATTGAACTCTATAAATAGCGGTCGATCCGTCCTTGAGCTGCCGCGAGTGCTTTAAACTAGGTCAGGCCGAACTGCCTCATGGCGTTGCTCCTCCCTCTCGCTCCTCCCCGCGCCGCCTCGCCCGCACCTTCCACTCCTCGCGACTCCTCATCTATTGCTTGATAGATATTAACTTGTCGCATTCCGCACGCATGTACGCATTATATACAATTTTCACCTTTCTATTATTTTGTAAATAGATAAACTAAATAGACTCAGCTGATGCCGTGAGTTTTTTTTTTCTCATTCATCCACTACGTTGTTCGTTCCAGATGTTCGTTCATTGTTGAACCTTGTGGTACAATGTTGTTTTTTATGTAAGCTGGTTTACAATATTTTTTACATGTATTATATAAGCTCTGAATACATTTTGTTGTTGTCGCTACCTGCTTGCATTGATAACAATGCTGGGGCAGGTAGGCAGATTAAAATAATGCTCCCTCTCCCTCGGATCGTTTTGTTACGTTTATGGTTATTATTATACGTAGGTAGTACTTTGATACTGGAACTATATTTAATATTTATTCGGCCAAATACGATTTTTATTAAACTTTAAGATGTTTTAAACATCTATTTTTATCCATATTGATTTGAACTAAATATTTTTCCATTGATTGATTTTTAGGTTTGAATTAAATTGTACCTATCTATTATCAATATACATTTATATGGTTGCATTGCAATGCATTCATTTCATTATTTTTTTTAATATTCTGTACATGTAGTGCTATAATAGTATCTGTTGCATTATTGACGTTCGTGACAGTCGTCGGACATGATGGCTCAGTGAAGAATGATGAATGCGATTGTCGAGTGCACTCGTATGTATAATGTAGGTATGTCGAGCAGCGCCGCGGGCGGCCCAGTGGGAGAAAGCTTTCTTCGGGCCGCCACAAACTCTGTGTGTGCGTAATCGACATTTAATTTGAGTGTTCTGCATGGAAGTGAACAGGGCACGCCACCTGTCCCGCTCCTTTGTCTCGGCGCGCAAATGTCGGCGGAGGTCATCTAAATAAAGGCGCTGTACGCGTCCGATTTGGGCCGCGATCGCTGTCTAGACGTTGCGTTGCATCGTCCGATCGATTGCACGAACGAACCTCAGACGGTCGTCGACCCCGCACGCCACCGGCGCATCGGTGACGTTCCGCTCCCGTGGTTGCGGACGTTACGGATGTTACGGATGTTACGGACGAACTCGGACCACATTCCGAAAGAGTTGCTGGTGTCGTTTGTGTACCTAAGTAACCTAAGGTTACTGTACATGTACATTGTACAGTAATCATACCACATAACATATTTCATACAAAAAACGTATAGTGAAATAGCTATCAACATTGTCTGAAAATGTTAAGTTAAGGTTGCGTTGACCGGTTATATACTTATATTACATTAGCTTGAAATATAATCCCGAGAATTCCCAAATGTTTGAAATACGATCTCCTTAAAAAAATGGTTCATATTTCAATGTGGTTCTACCGTAATAAAAATACCCATATACACATAAAGCATCGGAAAAATGAGCTTTAGTGTTGTTAAAGTTCTCTAACTTTATTTTATTTACTTAACGCAGTTAGTATTTACGACCTTTCTTTGTACTTTCTAGTAGTTATACGATCGTTGCTTTATCTTACGCGTCCTAATGCGTCTGCCGACCTTCACGAACGGTCAAATAAAGTATAAGCGACAATGCCCTCATCGTTTAATGTGAAAACGGATTTTTAAATAATGAATAGCTTTTTCTTTTATGACCATTTCGAGGAATATTTTCATGGAATATTATATGACTACTTAAATTTTATTTTACCTATAAAATATTTTAGCATAATCAATGTACGTATTTTATTACGCTAAGATGAGTTAATTTACTAAAGTACTTATTTAATTTTTAAGTTAACTCGTATGTAAAGAAAATAAAATGTAATCCTTATATTATTATTTACACATACCGTATCAAATGTTGACTTTCGGTGGTGATGGTTTTCCACACTAGGGCGACGAAGGCGCTGCAGATGGCTCTCTACGTGTCGCCGGGATTCTCCCGTGCGGCGGACGCGCATCTGCGCTTGGCTCTCATGTTCAAAGCCCGCCGGCACTGGGGCGCTGCTGCCATACACTTCAGGAGGGCGCGGCTCGCCCCTCATCAAGACGCCACTTTCACACGCCTCGAACTGAGCTTCCACGCTGCACATCTCCTCGAAGCCAGAGGACTACGAAAAGCTGCGAGAGACGCGTACGAGAGGCTGCTAAAAGAGCCTCAGTTATCATCTACTCTGAAGGCGGATGTCTGTCGCCAATTAGGTATGCCAATTATCTTAAATATTACGTTAATATTGAATTAAAATTATTATTAATTATTAAAATTATTATATATACATAGTTATTATTTTAATTTAGAAATATGAATATTGTATGAAAACTATCGTATCACTAATTTGTCTCTTATTTGATTTTTATACTTCCTTTATGCAGTTACTGTGTGAGGTTGGATATGTGAAGTAATATAAAACGTTTAAAGTATGGAATATGACTATTTGACAAATATTATTAAGGTAAAACATGAATCGTAGGTTGGCTATACCATCGGTGTGCGTCCCTCGGCGAGCCGGCGGCGCGCGCTAGAGCCGCTATCTGGTGCCTCCAGCGCGCTGTCGTTGCTGAACCGGAATCGGGCGCGGGACTTTATCTTCTAGGAAGATGTTTCGCGGCTCAGGGCAAAGTTCATGACGCGTTTATTGCCTATAGAAATTCTGTGGAGAAATCAGAAGGCAACGCTGACACCTGGTGTTCTATTGGGTAAATATACACTATTAACATGACTATTTCAAGTCATGTGGCAGTGGCAGTAACGTGGTGTGTTCGCCAGCGTGCTGTACCAGCAGCAGAACCAGCCGATGGACGCGCTGCAGGCGTACATCTGCGCGGTGCAGCTGGACAAGGGGCACTCGGCGGCGTGGACCAACCTGGGCAGCCTGTACGAGAGCTGCGCCATGGCGCGCGACGCCTTCGCGTGCTACAACAACGGCGGCGCGCGCGCCTCGCTGGCGGGCCGCCGCCTCGCCTTCCTGCGCGCGCACCTCGCGCACGCGCCGCTGCCCTCCGTCACCGGCAAGTCAGTGCTCTGCTTCACTAGTAACTTCTAATTCAAACGTAGAAATTAAAAACTTGCCAATTACAACTAAATTATAGGTGTATATTCTTATTCGAGAATGTTATTGCCAAATGTTCAAAATTAAGGAAATTAAAATGACGCTTATCCCTTATTTATAAGAAATATAGCGTAGGCAGAGGGAACCTACTGTTATTTAGACACCGCGTTTGGACGGCAGAAAAGTGAAAATTATTTAAATATAATCTTTCCCTGAAATGTGCACTAGACAGTCAGCCACTGTTCTGCTGAGCTAAAATGGCCAACGAAAACAAATCAATGAAATTAATCAGTTATCGCTTAGATTATAATATTTAAGACAAATAATTATTCCGGAAATATATTTATAAATTTAAACATTAAATTAAATCGTCTCTCGTTATATGAAAAAGTTTCATATAACGAGTGTAATAACCTACGTAAGAAATACGTCCTTGTTTATAGCAATCATATTCTGCAACAAAAAAATATTTCATATAATATATAAAATAACATGCCATAAATAACATGTTAATGAATCATAAAAATTAATTTTATCAAGCGGTGTCAAGCACCCTTTTATTATGACCTGAGAAGTCAGGTGCCTACATTAACCTGTCACAATAACAAACAAAGACAGTTTTAACATTAAAATACTTTATGATTAATATTTAATTAAAATATATGAGCGCTTTTTGTACGATTCAGTTTTATGTCTTTATTTGAGTCGCGTTCAATATTCAATTTTATGCATATTTACCTAAGATTGTCTTTGAGCAGGAAACATTTCATTACTATACTAATCTATAAAGTAATTATTAAATTCTTTAATTATTTGACGCTTATCTGTGACTCGTTTCAAAAAACTGGTTTGTTTCTCAAGCGTAGCTCTCAAGAGTACTACATTATCGTAGCGGTTTCTTTTAATTACTTAATTTCCATGCAAATGTGTGATGAGTAAGTTCTTATAAAATATAATAAACTCAGATTATTTTGTCATTTAACTTCTAGTTGCGACTCAGAATGTCAATACGTATGTTCTATAAGGACGTTTTTATAAAATGTATTTTATAATTTGGTGCAATATATTTTACTTGAAATCAGAAAGAAGACAATATAATGTAATTATAATATTATGCAGTTTATTCTTTTTTTTCAATAAAGTTGGATTTTAACTTACTTAATAAACTATTAACATAATTAATTAAACATAATTTAACTTGAATAAACTTATAATATTTTAAATAAATTGAAATAAAAATCAGCTTCCAAATATTTTTGTATTATTTCCAGACGTAGGCCACTGCCATCTATCGAGGAGGCGTGGAACCTGCCTATATCAGCCGAGATGTCGTCCCGTGCTCCTAAAGCCGCTCCTCCCCCGTATCCCGGAGCCCCCGGGGGTACAACGGGTACAGCGGGTACAGCTAGTGGGGGAACAACGGGTACTGGCGGTACGACGGGTACTGGGGGTACAACAGCCCCCAAACGCGACGAGCCAGTACCCCTGACCAGCCACCAGCTACAAACGCTACAGTATTTGCAGAGGAACTCACATAATCTGTCTCCTCAACAACAAGTATATATGCTATGTATATAACGAGCCTTAACTTTAGTATTTTCCTATTCTTTTTTCAATTCCATATTGATAGACAGAGCTCAACGCTGCGCTTTATTTTTTTACTACAGCAAAGAAATGACAATATATTTAAATACCATTTTCTCGTAAAACGAATCCACAACTGTCGCACTTACGGCAAGACGAATTTAATGTTATAATAAAAAATAAATATATTTATTTTGAATTTTTTTTTCTATGAATTCAATGTAAATATATAAAAAGCGTTGAAATAGTTTAGTTTATTTTTTTCACACAAAATGAGTTTGTTCCAGGCTCAGATGCAGGCGTTGCTCTCTCAGTACCGGCTCTCTCAAGCGGCGAGAGCGCGTACGGTTTGTATTACTCCTATATTTAAATAAGGCGGCAGGTTTTAGGCTATTTTCCCAATATAAGCTTAAGCGTAATTTTGTTATTGCTGTATATTAATTATTTTTTATCACTTTAGGTGGCGAAAAGTGAATCCAGCGGCGACAGCGCCGAATCGCTCGCAGAAGATTTGTTAAAGAAATTCTCAGATTCACAGCCGGATATAAAAAAGGAGCCAGTTATTAGTGAGTTTTAGTTTGATATTTTTTTTAGATAATAATAAAATCGTTTTATTTATTATTGATGGTTAGTGGTAAATTATAATGTATAAAATCAAAAATACAGTATAGATATCGCTGGCTTTATGTACAGTTAACACTGTAGACGTATTATTTAAAAGCCATAATTTTTTGAGGCAGATTTAAGTCAAGAGATGATTTGATATAAAAAAATTAAACCATTACAATTAAGTCCAATTCCCGTCACATTGACTTAATACATATATGTCATTTGGTTTGTTTAAAGTTTGAAAAAAACATTTTTAGGAAACAAAAATTTTGATCTACAAGTAAATTAAAATTTATTTATCACGTACGAAAAAAGTAACTAAATCTTTAAAAATATAAAAAAAAGTCTATATGGCAGAAACGTATGGCTGACGGTAACAAAATAGTGATGTCCCTTTAAGTAATATAAATCATACAAAAGCTAAACATTGCGAAGTACTGTATATACTATCATTATTCATAGTCACCTACTGATCACATCTAAGTAATTATGGATTACACAAATCCTGTTATACGAAGTAATTAGGTATAACCATAGTATTGGTAAGTCCATAGCGGCTTATCCCCACAGACAAACTAAGATAATTATAGAAATACCCAGAGTCTTACTAGTGTATTATTCTAAATCATACTATAATATAAAAAGCAATTTCCTTACTACTAGTCTTTTTAAGCATACTAGTAAGTAAAATTGCTTAACGGAAACTACAGATTGAGTGTAAAAGTATATTTGTACTGTGGAAATATCAAAGCCAATCAAGACTCAGGGGCACAAAGTGTGGCTGTAAACGCGACAGGTTGTGGGTTCTCACTCGAGGAAACGTTATATTTAATATTTCCATTTTCTTCGCCCTGGTTCGACACAAGACAAAACGCGGCGGTGAGTTCCTCCATTCAATTCAAAATACAAGTTTCTATAATCTATCATG
Organism: Heliconius erato x Heliconius himera; assembly: GCA_013421005.1. Taxonomy (NCBI): domain Eukaryota; kingdom Metazoa; phylum Arthropoda; class Insecta; order Lepidoptera; family Nymphalidae; genus Heliconius; species Heliconius erato x Heliconius himera. Next base: position 55,468 of record JAATLQ010017710.1, on the reverse strand, counting down.
TATTTGGACGTGATTTTTTATCTCTTAGACTACGGTCCCGTTTTTTTTGTTGCACATTACACAAAATATCAAATTTATACATAGTTTTATGTGGAAGTGAAAGTATTAAAGGTAGCATAAATGTTTTGAATTCATACGGTGAAAATGAGTTCTCCGAATGGACCCTGTTAATGTAATTTCTAAGTAAATGAACACATGACAGGATGTCCTTCCTGTTCGACGCCCAAACGAGTTGTAATCACTCGGTTTTACTAGTTTGGACATTTTGTGTAATTGCTTTAATTGTAATTTTTATAATTTTATTAAATAACGCAATTAGGATTTGTCGGAACCTGCTTTTTTTTCAATTGA
>JAATLQ010017710.1:11625-47146 GCA_013421005.1 Heliconius erato x Heliconius himera | reverse complement strand
ATCGTTGCTTGTTCTGTATCTTAGTTTATTGTACATTATCACGCGGTAGTCCTCCGTCCGCCTGCCGCCGCGCCCCGGAGGGGACTTTGGAATGGGATTGTGAATACTGATCTATTTTATAAGTAATGTAACATCACTGCCATTTACGACCTTACTGTTTATACTGTAATATTAAATTTTTATTAAACTTATAAAATATCGAAACTATCTTTTTTATTTAATTCCTCCTTTCCAGTGTACATATATGGAAAAAAATATTAATCGTACTAAAACATTAATTAGCCATTATGTTACATAATATAAAATAAAAGAATGTGTTTTTGCTTACATTTATTTACTATAATCACAATTATTTCGTAAAAATAACATAAATGGACTATAATTTTATTTTAAGAAATTCTAAAGTACATTGTGAATATTTAAAGTCCATAATACATAGCTGTGTATAACGACAGAAATGAATATTCAAACAATTAAAATTCCTTATAGGACAGAAAATGACACAATAATTAAGCGTTTCTTTCAAATTCTTCGTCATCACCACCTGGAGGTGTATTTAGAATCAACTCCCCATACCTTTTCCACGTTTTTATTCAAAATGTGTAGTCTGGTTGTGAAAATTTAATTCCAAATACCGCTGCCCAAAGAAAGCAAAGTCGAAATTTTTAGAATTCTAAGAATGTAAAGACAAACATTAAAAAAAAATACTTGGTAGTTTATATAACTACATACATAAATAAACAATGCATGCTGTTTTTAAAGCATTTCTTCATAAAATCTAATAATTTCGATAATGCTTCTTCCATTTTTATATAAAACGTTTACAAACAGTCTTAAAAAGTAAATATATTTTTTCGATGATACTTATTCATATATTCATTCATTAACATATTTAAGTAAGCTTTATAGCACCTATTGTTGTATATATATCTTAATTTTATGTAATATATAATGTTAACTACTTTATACAAGAAAAATAAAATAAAAAATATCATTTAACATATGCCATCCCAATGTCACTAGTCAAAATTATTATAACGTTTGTGCTTTAACAAAAACGTCTCAATAGGAATCAATTTACTTCGAATTGCTATAGCAGAGTAAGCTGAAGGAGTCTAAAATTTCGAGACATTGCGAGTTGAGTGCCGCAACTCAACGCCGTGCTCAATACGTAAATGAAATAAAAATAATTAATTCCCAAAGTGAATAGTTTATTCCCAAGCGCGGGAATTAAACCCACGCGTTTTTGTTGTAGTAGTGACATTGGTCTGCCTATATTACAATAAAGCTACAGCAGAGAGCTAACACAAAATCGATTTAAAGATAATATGGAAGTAAGTTACAGTAAAAAATATTTCTCAAATACAAAAAAAAAACTTTTGGTAGTACATTGCACGTATGTCGTATAACAACTCATTGTCTAAATTATCTAAGGCGTCACATTTAACTAACGTTTTGGTGATAACTAGTATCTAACTAACACATTCATGCACACCGCCTTTCATAATAGGAAGAAAATGTAGTTTTAATATAAAATTATTCTAATAATAAAAAATATCCGATATTCCGATCAGCAAATAGTCCAAGCTCAATTTAACGGTTATAATAATAATAATATATCGCCATTTAATTACATAATTAAAAATATATAGTTATAATAATAATAATTACGTATATTATGATAATTTTTGAATAAAATATACAAAAATAGGCCGAAATATCTTTCCATATACTTCATACAACGCCTAGAACACGTTAAAGCATTCATTATATCAATTCCATCGCTTACATCAATAGGAATGGTAAGAGGTTAATTTAAGAAAATTATTAGCAAGTAAAGACAAGCTTACATTTTCAACGAAGCGGTTAAATATAATTTGGTCTTTTCATATAAAAATATATATATAAATAATACATTTATATGTAGTAATTTCACTTAAGAGATTTTTGTTTGAAAACTTATACATACATAGTTTCACGCGCATACATTACTCAAAGGGTGTACTATAATAATTATATGCTAATTATTATATATAAGAAAAAAAAAACTTAGTTGTAGTAATTTGAATTAATATAAATTTTACAGTGACATTTTTCTAAATACATTCTCAATAAACTTGACTAGTTTGTGCTGGAGCTCTTCTAAGTTTGCATAACTACATACTAACATACAGAGTGTGACATAAATTATAAAATATATGGGATATGAAAGTTCTAAAGGCACATCTACAGGTCATTGATTGAAATGAAAATGTTTATCTAATACTAATAAATATTTCATTAAAATGATTTCTTAAAGTGTACCGACAAAATTATGTATATGAAACATTACTTATCTATCAAGAGTAAAGCTTGGAAGACTACACTAAATACTAGTAATTAGAAAAAAATTGCATTGTTATATAATAATTATTTTTTGTTTAATAATTGTACGGGGTTTTATATCGTTGTGCCGATAGTGGTTTCAACAAGCAACATCTTAAGAGGTTACTGCTAAGCTTTTTGATGCAGAAGATAGTATTGCTTTAGATGCCCTAGCCCTAGTCACTGATGGCCAGGGCCCTAGTTTCACTGTCGGCAGTTTTTATTATACTTATTTATAAAATTCATTCCATCGTAGTGGATAATAAGAGTATATGAAGTATATTAGGTATTATGTTCCACTCCATTTCATTCCATTTCATAATAAATCTCTAAACGTCACAAAATGCAAAGTTCCTGAAGTGTCATTAGAGTAGAATCGCATAAAGTATATATTGTATTTTTCAAATTTTTCTTCTTTAAAATAGATAGCGATGTTGATGATGATGTTGTATAAGATGTACGCAAAGTATTAATAATTAACTTGTCCATTGTGTAAAATCTTTGATAAATATTATTGAAAAATACGCTTAGTGTAACATTAAAATAATATAATTTAAATATATAATAATTTGTTTGTTTTGTGTTAACTATATAATAAGTTGTAATTTAAATTTATAGTAAAACAGTGCAACAGTATTGAAAAGTAGTATACATAGAAAAATAAAAAAAAGCGTATAATTTTTTTTCAAAGGGGAATTCATTCGAGTTAACAGGACTCGAATGGATTCCCATTAATCATTCTTATGTTTCCTACAACATTTTTTATTCTCAGTGAGTAATAACACTTTAAAAATGTTAAAGAGTAGTATAATATATATTATTAATATAATATTTTTAATAACATTGAAACTGTTATAACCATTTGTATGGTACACATAGTATGGGAAGACAGAATATAATATATATATTTTTTTACTAATACGAAAAGTGATTAAGCACTAATTTTTCGCACTTCTAGAATAAACGTGATCTAATTCGAATATTCTTATATATCTAAATAAGAAATTTATTTACGTTTGCTCTAACGTTTAAAAATAAATCAACTTTACGCTGTATCCCGCACACATCAGGGTAGGCAGATGGAACCTAGTATTAAGACACACCGTTCTCCACTTTTCGCCGAGTGGAGCCATTGTGTGTAGGGTGGCGGAACTCAACGCCGCGGAAACTATATAATGTTTATTTCGGTTAAAGCATATTTTTTTTGAATTCCATATCTCATTATTTGAGTGAGATTCCTTTTATTCTAAAGATGGAATATAAATTTTATATATCCAATAAATGAAGATTATATATATCAATATAGTCTTCCTGAACGATTATATAACACTCAGTTGCTGTTGGCTCGCTAGGTAAATATATACCTTGGTTTGGGTTGTCCGGGGTTGGCGGGTCGAGATGGCCGGGTTTGAGGGTCAGGTCTGCGGGGTTGGGGGTCGGGTCTGGGTGGCGGAGGATCGGGTCTAGGGTGTCGGGGGGTCGTGTCTCAGGAACGCGGCACGGGTCGGCGTAGAAGTAGCGCGGAGTCCGCCGAGACTATTGGTAGTTCGTTGCTGCAGTGATACTTGATAAGATGGGGAACGCTTTCGAATACTCTGTCTTTTGTGCGTACCTGAAATTTTCAAGGGAAAGTAATTTGTTGGTATATTGTGATTTTTTTGTTTCATCCTGAATATAGCAGGGTAAGCAGAGGGAACCTCCACAGTATACTCAACTTTCGAGATATTGTTAAGCAGCGGAGGTCAATGCCGTGCTCTTTTATTACCTGAACGAGGATTAATCGAAGTAAAATGGGAAAATATAGTGAAAATATGAAAATATTTCATTCTCCCCTGTTGGAAATCGAATCCACAACCATCCCAAGCAGTCTACCATTTTTGTCTACACTAGAAATAAATTTAAATAAAAGCTCACCACGCCATTAGGGTCAACAAGTAATAAGTGTTTGTGTGTTCCGCGCCTCGCTCCCGTCAGCACGAACTGCCCGGGGCAGGCGGTAGACTGTCGCACTAGGAACTCTCCGTCTTCTGTTACTAGCTGCAAAACACAAATAAGTGGTTTAATTTTGGATTTTCATACAAGATGATACCTACTAATATATTGTGATAATTATGGGGCTACCTTTGTTGTATAGACATTTTTTGGTAATGTAATTTTTTTCTATATTATATGTTGTGATCTTTATTGATGTCAAGCTACACAAAAATATTAGTAGTTCTGTTAAGATTTGATAAGAAACTCATCATGTAAATATAATTTTAAAATAAATAGTAAAAATCATTGACGTCCGTTTACCGACTGAGCATCAACTATATTTAAATTTGTACGGTCAAATTATTATAGTAATATTGGACAGAATATTAAATTTTGCCTAGAATAATATATTTTTAATTTCTGTCTATTGTCTTTATGTAGGTTTTTTCTAAATTTTGGGATCTTATTTTTTGTAACAAAGCTTAAAAACAAAAAAAATTAAGCAAACCAAAATTAATATTCGCGAATTCAAATATTAATAGTTAAAAAAAATTACATTTGTTACATCATTATTTTGTATCATAAATACATACTATTTACAGGTATACAGCATGGTGGGCAAGTTGTGGTAGCTTCAAAGTTAAACTTTATGAACTTTTGCACTCAAGAGGAAAATGATGAAAAGTAAGAAAAATGCTATAATGAAATGTGCGCAGTGATGTGTAGCCAGCTCACCCGCTCGGCGGCGCCGCGCGCTATGGGTCCGTGGTACCAGGGCTCGCGCGCCAGCAGCGCCGCCTGCGCCGCCGCCCCCAGCGCGCCCGCCTCCGGGGACGGCGACGCGCTGCTCGACGCCCCCGCCCCCACCGCCGCCCCCATCGCCCCCGCCGGCGCCAGCGTGAACGGCTCTGCGGACGGTCGAATAATCATTATTACAACTAGTTAGGATAATATCTTTGTTTCTAATATTAAACATAATCGTACGAAATATGATTTCACTTAGTATAATATATGAATTTAGTTTTTTTTTTCTTCAAATTTTATTAAAGTAATCAATACAAAATATATCCTACAACAATAGTTGTTTTATTAAACCTCCATCCTCAGCCAGCAAGATAATCGAATCGAAAAGCGAAAATCTGAAATAACAAATCGAAACTCTATGGATTATAAATAAGTAATTTAAAAAAATAATAATATTTAGAATATAAACTTACGCATATCAAATATGTCAGTGTTGTGGTTGGGCAGAAGCGCGGTGGGCGGCGTGCGCGGAGGTGGCGTCTGGTTCACGTAGTGTCGGACGCTCTCTTCACACCTGTTGTTACAAAAATGTTTCTTTTTGTTAAAAAAAGTACAGTTGACGAATTATGATCGATACACTTTTATAAAACGTATAAAATTTTTAACGTAATATTTGAACCCCACCTTTTGGAAACCGTCCAAGCGCTCTGACTGTTAAATCATACGTTCTTATCAAACTACGTCCAAATTCTTATACGCTTGTTACAACTTATTTATGATGTTAGCATCTCTGTAAAGATATTCCGCTGTGTCCAAATTTTTATATGGTAACGTTTTAATAAAAATTGTGTTTCTACACAAGTGATCGTCCGTAAGTTACTTGGGCAAATTTTAAACTCGATTAGATTAGTAATTAAGCGCGTGAAAGTTCCAAAAAAAATAATTTCAAGGCGGTCACGGCTCCTCGACTGTATGAAATTGTTTTACAAGTCTTCATTTATATGTATGATTTTGGCATGTATGAAGTTAATCCTTGACCATATTTTTACAGTCGATACCGACACGCGACTCCCATCGTGAGTGAGTGTGGGCTCCGAGGGTGGGAACTTGTCCGGTATATAGTGTTAAGTCAACATAAAAAAAAAATCAAAATAATATGATACGTGGTTAATTTTTTGAACGTCAAATAATATAGTACCAGTTCAATTAAGTTACTGCCTCTTTCCTACTACTTAAATAAAATCGTTGCAAGATACTCAATTTTATAGGCTGACAAATATTTCGTAAATACAGGTACGAGTTTAACTGACGAATGTATGATTGTGTGCATAATATTTAATTTGTGGTGTTCTCTTCACACTTTGCGAGTGTGCAGCAGTGTGAGCGAGGGCGTCTCTAAGAAGGTATCTATATCTAATACTTGTAGAATATATAGAAGGTGTCTATATATTCTACAAGTATCTTCGAAACATGATAACGATTATTACGGTTTCTTTTAAGCTGGCTCGAAGGACCACTTGAATGTGAGAGATTTTTGCAACGTATCGTGAAATAAATGGACTGGGCTGAATGGACTATATTCTAGACGGTTTCTTAGATTTTTTCTGATGGGTTAAAACTACTGTTTACAGCGTCACCACGCAGGAAAATGTTTGTCGTTGTATACTCACGATGATATAGGTGCGAGTGTGGCCAGCGGGGGCGGCGGTGGGTGCCGGTGGGAGGGCTCCGGGGGCGGGATCTTGTCCGGCATGTCGTTGTAGTACTCGCGCTCCTCGCCCGCCGCGGCCAGGTTACGCGCACCGTTGATGTTTAACCTACAATGTTTATAATATAAAATACAAAACTTGTATAAGCAATAAGAAATTTTGTTTCGAGGCAATTGATTTTATATAAGCGACGAGACCTCCGTGACACCGTGGAACATATTTTATGCGGTGTTATGAGTGCGGTGTGATTTTATTAAAATCAATATTATTTCCCCGCTCTGGTAGACAAAGCGAGGCGTTGAGTCCTGCCATTCAGTATGTGAAGTCTCAAAAATTTGGCGGAAAGTGGGGATACGGTGTGTGTTAACACTAGGTCTCGTGTACCTACCCCGCTGTGTGAGAAAAAACGTAAAACGGTTTAAAATGTTTATGTAAGATGAAGCAAGATTTTTTAATCTACCACCATGATACCATTTAGAATTAGTTACTTTAGGAGGATGCTGGTGTTTTCCTGAAAGACTTTGTATAACATTTGTTTCAGCAAATTTAATTCAAATAATATAACAAATTACAAGTAAATCAAGATTCTAATTGCATAATTTCTAGAAATTATAAATAAACATACAATGATTATAAAAATTATAGAGCACTGGAAGTAATTGTAATAAAGAGGTAATTAGTTATATCTGTCTGCCTTACTTATTAACTGTGTTTTAATTAATTTAAGACTTACAATATACATCCATTACAAATCTATTATCTATTAACACAAGTATGTATATCACTTCTTTTTCCTTTAAGCCATTTAACTTTACATTATTTACTATAAGATTTAGTATAAATTAAATGTGAATAAAAATTACTCAAAAATGCATTAGCATATAAATAATTTAATATGCACCAAGTACAAAAAACATTGTACTACTTATATAATAAAAGCAATAGAAAATAAATTAGTGACCCAATTGCTATCAATCAAAATAATTCCTGCTTTATACTGTGACTCATTGATAATATTTTCATGCTATTAATAAACCTAGATGACATTTTTAGGTCACCCATTAGGTAGGTTTATTTAATTTTACTACAATTTAAATTAAAATCAGCTTCACGCTGTATCCCGCACACAGCAGGGTAGGCAAAGATAAGACACTCCGTTCCCCACTTTTTGCCGAATTCTGGAGGCATTGCGTGTTGAGTGGCAGAACTCAACGCCGCGCTTAACCTCGACACCAGAGCGAAGAAATGGAAATATAAATTTAAGTAAATATTTCATCTCCTCGAGTGGGGATCGAACCCACAACCAGTCGGTTTTACAGTCACACCTCGTGCCGCTGCGCCACGACTGGCCTCAATTTAAAAATTAATATTTACGTGTATGTATCGAAATGCGGTGTTGGGTTCTGCCACTGAATGTGTCATTAAAATTATCCTTTATGGAAAATGAAGAGATTAACTAGAATCTCTCTAAATAATCTGTGATTCATACAACTGTAGATGAAGTAAAAAAAAAACTGCCCAAATGTTGAGGCTAGTCATGGCAAGTTGTGGGTTCGGACCTCGCTAGAGGAAATTAAATATTTAATATTTTCATTTCCTAGCTCTGATAACGAGGCAAAGCGTGGCCTTGAATTCCACCACAAGCAATGCCTAGAATACGGCGGAAGTGGAAAAAGGAAGTGTTTTAATGGGAATAGAGTTTCTTAACACACGGTTTCCTCTGCCTACTCATCTATATGCTATAATAAAAAAGTAATTCCACTTTACTTTTACTCAAAAATTACAAAATTGACAAATAATAAAAAGCATATACATAGTTTAGTTTGAAATTAAACTAAATTCCTACAAAGCAATCATTATCAATTTCGCATACCCGTGACTCATATGAGGATAAATAAATTGTTCAATACTTATAATAGAATGGAAGTGACAAAAATAAATGATGATTCACACTTACGATGAGGGCTTAGTAAGGAATTCCTTGAAACGTAACTCGAAGGCTTGTCCAATGGTTGCTATAACATCTTGGGCAAGTCGTCCCCCACACTCTAGTACGTAACAGGCCCGCCATTCTGATGGAGGTGCTGATTTCGCTACATATGCCACAAAGTCTAATGAATCCTGTAAATTATTGCTTTATTAACCTTTTTTTTTTTATTTCATTCTGTACTTCACATACAGCAGGGCAGGCACAGGGATCCTAGATATAAGTCTAGGTTCCCTATTTTACGCTCAATTTTGTGAGAAAAATAAAAAAGTTCATTCTCTAGATTGGGAATCGCACAACTGTCACATTTACGATGCACGCCAATGCACCACAAAGACTTTTTTCTACTTATAATATAGTACTAGACTAGACTTATAACATAGTACTTGACGCAATGTGAATAGGAAATTTAATATGTTTAATGTCCTGTTAGTCAGACTAATACATGCTGTAAAATTTTATTAAAATATTGAGTGTAATAAATAAACAGCATGTTACATATAAATAATATTATCGTTTATATAATGATTTTAGAAATCAAAGCCACTGTTATTTTATCATTAAATGTGATAAGCTTTATTGCGGTGGTACAGAACATGATATAAGAAAGACTGAGGCCAGGCCAATGGTGCAGAGGCACAAAGTGTGACTGTAAAATAGAATGGTTGTAATGTTAGAATGGTTGTTATGTGTGGGATGCAGTGAGAAGCTCTTTTTTTTTTTATAATATAGGAAATAACAATAAATAAGGCCATTGCAGCTTAGTGGGACATCCTCTGATTGTAAACGCTCCAATATCCCATACAGAGAAATTTTTAGTTTTTTTATTTATTTTATTTTTCTTTCAAGTCAAAATACAGCATAACAGCAGTGTCTGAAACTCAGGCAGAAATCAGAGAATCAGAAATTAACTGTCAACTGTAGGTTTTCTATTCTAGCACCCGCTAGATTATTCAGTTCCCGCTAAGCCTGCTATAGGGCAAAGGCAAAAAGCTATTTTTTTATTTAAATAAATATTAACATAATAACAATGCAAAAAAAACTAAATTACCTGGTCACCCCCAGAAGCAAATGAGACTCTAGGCATATCATGTCTCGCAATAGTTTCTCCTCCCTCTAAAGCAGCAAGTGTGATAGCTCGCGAGGAAACAGTAAGAGCTACATTGGAACCAGAGTGGGACATTCTGGGTTTTGCTGCTAAAGCATTGGCAGCGGCTTGGCATACTCGTCTCTTTTTATCTGCAGATCTTAGTCCAGCTGCTGCACATACTCTGGCTATACATTCTCTGTAATTTATGATTAGTATTATTAGTACAAACTTATTATCTTTATAAATATGTAATTATAGTAATATTATAAAGCTGAAGAGTTTGTTTGGTTGATCACACTAATTTGAGGAACCAATGGTTTGACTAGAAAAAAAAACTTGTGTTGGATAGTCCTTTTACGATGGAAGAGCTAGATACATAAGAGTTTGTGACTATCTGTTCTGTTGGTCAGAGTTACCTCAGGCTTTTACAATGTGTCATGTGTCCACAAAAACAAAGCTGCAATCAAAAGCTAGTGTCTTATACTGATATTATAACAATAAAAGTGGTCTTAGAAATGAAAAAAAATTGCATCTCTTACACAACTCAAATTTCATTTATGATAAGTTTCTTTACTAGTAAGTTTTTTTACATAATGTTTTAACAACTTATATTTGCATGTAATAATATGCAATAATGTTTAATATTCCTTATATTAGCTTGCATTATTGTGTAGACACATTGACATTTTATAAATATTTTTTTATGCCCAAAGTATAATTAAATTAAGAAACACTACATAGATGTATAGTGTAGTATCACTTAAATATTGATTATAGTAAACTTTATGATTGATTAAATGAATTATGTGAAGCAGTTGCAATCAATAACATTTAAGACAATTAAGTCAACACAATGTTAACTAATAATTAATATCTATTACTTACTTTGCTACTTGTGATCTGGTCTCAAAATCCAATTTTTTCATAGAAGTAAGGACTTCCATACAGCCAATGTACTAAAAGAAGAGTAAATGTAACTGTTTAAATTAATTTAAGTAGATTATTTAAAGACTATATTATATATGGTTCATAAAATTTATTGTGGCTCTAATTTATTTAATGAAGATAATATAAGAATTTCGTAAACTACTTACCCGAACTGCATAAGTTATTCCATCGGTAGCTAGTACAGAGTCAGGATGGAGCCAGCCTCTAGCTGGTTTAGAAATAAACGCTCCGTTTTCGGTCATTTCTTTAATTGTAGGAGTGTCTTGAGATATTATAAACCTTTAACTGTTACTCTTCATCCACTATTAGTTATTCAAATACTTTCATTGTGATTCAAATTTCGATTCACTGCTTCCCGAATAGTAAGTATTACATGGGAAAGAAAATAACTTACACTCAAGTGTTTTATTTAATTAAATAACTGATCTATCTAACAAATCAATATGGAATTTAAGATTAGTGGTAATATATTGCTATTTATTAAAAAAAGTAAAACTTTTTGACAATATCACAGACGATCCATAGACTAATGATCAATGAGCCGTAGACAAGACTTTGGTTTCTGTTTACATTATAAACGTCAATGGCTATTTGGCTAATGTTAAAAGTAAAAAATATGGGTATACTTACCTGGTAATAAAATATGATATTAAAAATGATTATTATATTTTTGAAGCTTTAACATAAAAATAATCTTCTTATAAAAAATATGGGAAAAAATTTAGTCTTATGTTTAAATAAAATATGTAGGTACCGTACTAGAATATATTTTCTTATTAATTGAAAAACCAACACTCTCTTTAAATTATATGAAAATTTATTTTACATTACATTAAATTGTATGAAAATTTTATTGTATGTAATATGCAATCTGTTTGTTACCACAGCCCGCATGCCTTGTTGTCTCCTTGGCAAACAGTAATATTTTACTTCCATTTAACACCACCCTATTCCAAATAGATTTCTCTATTTCGATTCTAGAGATTCCACAGAGAGCGACCATCTAAACAACCTAGTTTAGTTCCAGCTTCCATCCGCTATACTTAACTTACCTAACATTATTAAAATAACATAGTGTTTAATATTTTCAAATATAAATAAACACTAATTATTTTATTAATCTTCTTTTTGCAACGGCAAACTTCTAGCTCGTTTTCAAGATAAGTATATGGGCGTAGGTAGGAACTAAGTGGGTGGGTAATGTTTAAATAAAAAATACAGCACAATTTAATCACTTATAATAAAATTAGTAAAGTTAAGAATAGTTTATTAAATAAGACGTTTTCCTAAAAAATATATACATAACTTAAATCTATTCAAATCACGCACTCGACGGGCGGTTGATATACTTATATAAGTTGTATCATAGTATAGTGTTTTTAAAATAAACAGTTAATAAAAATATACATTTATCTATAGAGAGTCGCAGAACCAAATTTCATTTCATTCCATTTGTTTAATTAATAAATAAATTCCGCCCCGTAGTTTAATTCTCACAAAATAGGGTCTGTAAGTACAAAGTAAAATCGTGGTCAAGTGGTGGCAGTGCTTGTTCGCGCTTCACATTATTACACCAGTCATTAACAACATAAGTATCCCTTTAGAGGAGGTCGCAGCCTAGTTAAAGGAAAGGTGCTCGTTCAAAGGATGGAGCCCGTAGCCCGCTACTTATTAAAGTCACCTTGTTAGTCAGTGGTCTTGTGTATTTTTGCGGCACATCTTTATATTACTATAGAAAAATGTATCTACAGAAGTTATTATTACTATACGTTGAAGTATTTTGAAAAATAATTAAATATTTTGTTTGTCTTTTTATATTTGCATTATCATTTTATTTAAATAAAATATAAATTTGCAATATTCGCATCTAATCTCAGTTGATAACAAATTGAAAAGGTATGTACTTTTTGGTTCTCCACACTTTCTTCATTATGCGAGTAAGGCATTCTGATTTCACAATTATTTTTAAATGCATATTTAAGTAGATGTTTCGGGGACAGATTGTTTTTATTTATGTGTGTTTAAGGCTATTTTAATTTTTTAAACCCTCATATCCTCTATTATGTTGATAGATTAATGTCGTTTTAGACTCGTGTCGAGTCAGCGTGGATAAACGTTTATTTTTATTGCCAAATCTTCCCTTGGACATTACCGTAATCGTCGCCGCGAGACCTCACACGCTCCCGTTGCTCACACCGTATAGCAATCTACTAGCTTTACACTTGTTTAGTTACAGTTATCTTCAACTACGCTAAAATTGATACCGTACAAATTACTTTACAAAAAAAAAAATTCTATTACAATTTCTATTTTTTATTCTTATTTTATAGATTACCTATGTATATTTAATATTATTAAAATGTTTATTTGATTTATAATAAATTTGTAGAAGTATTATAAAAAAAAGATATCGGTGTAAAAGCGCCCTTCGTAGCGGCGTAGCGCGTGGCGTCGTAGCGGCAGGGCGGGCGGCGGACGCGCGTGCGTGCGTCAGTGCTAAGCCGGCGGCCGTCGTGTGTCGCCGCCCATCGCGCTCGGCATGCGGTATCCGACCCGCTTGCACCCACCAAACAGACTGTACCGTGCGCCCCTGTAAGTAACCATCAAATTAAAACATAAAATACAACCCCATTATAAATAAAAACAAGAATTTAATTCATCAATTTCACGTGGAAACTGATTCTTGATATCCGCACGTGTATCCTTATTCGGCGTTCAGGCTTCTGACGCGGTAACAAATGAGCGGCTCGTTCAATAGCCCACTGCCCCTGTGAGATATTTCTGAGCAGTACCGAAGGGTTGTACTAAATTTAGACGAAATGCTCTTTGAAAAGGATATTTTATAATTTATAAGTGATGCGTAAATACCACAGGTTCTAGAAATTCTAGCTTTTTTTTTAATCATCGCCGCTCTCTAATGAACCAGTCGTCTTGTAACATTTTACTGTATATCGCATAGAATTTCGAGAAAGTATTTTTATATTAAGTAAATTATACTAATTAGATTATTACAGTTTGCAACTTTTATAATTAATATTAATTACGAATAACAAACCAAATATTTCATAAAATATCACAAATCCAATTACAATTTTATATTTATTCTGCGTACCCCTAAACGCCGGCAGCTAGCCTTTTGTGTCTTTTTACTTCTTTCATAAATCTGCTAGGTGATTATAAGCGGGTTCGTCGTGAATCGTCAGCAATTAGCCACAGGCGCCGTGGCGCACAACGTGTTTGTTGTCGTTAAAAACGTGAAAAGACGTCGAAAAAAAAATAACTGACTATATTACCATATTAACAATACATATATTTTAGTTATAATAAAAGTAAGTAGTATACATAAATAGCCTTAAGAAAAATAAATTTTGTCGTAATACATTTTAAAAGTAATATTTTTATTTTCAAGTCGTTCTTTTGAAAATGAGCTGAGCGTGTTTCATATTCTTTTTCCTTTTATGACAACAGTAAGATGTCTGCGACAACGGAGCAAGCATTGACAATCGGCTTTACTTTACTCGGCTCAAATGTATTTTTTTATACATTTTAAAGTTATAAATTGTGATTTTCTTCAAACAAACGCTAGTTTTAATGAAAATATATATATTTTTACTTAGTCTAGGAACCTATCTTATAATCTTTCGCGATGTGTTTTTATACTTGATTGAATTAACTTATCAGTATAGTACAAAGTATTTATTAAAAAACAGATTACCTACGTTCTTAAATTTTATAAAATACATTTAAGTAATACTCTTAAAGTTAAAGCGTAAATATTTTAAATATAAAATTTATTGATATATTGCATTTAGTATGCATAAATTGTTTAAGGAGAACAGGATGAAGGAAACTATTTTCAAGTAATATCGTAGGGGCGTGTCCTTTATATTAACTTACATATGATGCAACTGAACTCCTTATCTTATATCAATGTGGATAAAGCTTAAATCTCTACCAATCGCTGCAGTCTAAAATTTTAGGTCTTGAAGGTAGTTTGGATGTTAGCCAAGAGAGGAAATAATTAAGACGCTCAGCTATATTGTGAAATGCCTGCCGATAGAACCTAATTTTATACTCCTATAACTTTGGTATATTGAGCCTGAGCGGATTCAATTTCAAAGTTTAGCAACAGTTAATTAAATCAGTTATAGTTGATGTTAAATATGCTTTAAAGGATATTTATTTAAATTTGGTGACATTTGCTTCGAAAGCTAATGTTTAAACATTTTAGAAAACATGGGAAACGAATCTTATATAATAGTAGTTATTCGAACGTAAATTATTAAATTTGTACTTAATTTGTAGAGTAGGTATGTGCTATTGTGATATACAAGTATAAGCAATGTTTCTGTAAAATTTCATGAAAGTTTAACAAACACCCATCCCCTTACTTATATAGAAGTAATATGTAGCTTTAAAAACTAAAATCTATTACGTGAAACGAGACGAGGGAAGAGTTCTATGCACTAGGTTATTAAAAGAGAAATTTTAATTAGCAAAGCACATAAGATATACAAACATTTTAAAAATATACGCTATAAATATAATTAAAACCCAGTAGGATCAGAAACTAAAACGATTAAAGTCTAGTCGCGATTAAAATTATTACTTTTAATAATAGTAATATATTATAATAGTATCTATCAATATATTGAGGCCAGTCGTGGCGCAGCGGCTCGAGGTGTGACTGCAAAACCAACTGGTTGTGGGTTCGATCCCCACTCGAGGAGATGAAATATTTACTTAAATTTATATTTCCATTTCTTCGCTCTGGTGTCGAGATTAAGCGCGGCGTTGAGTTCTGCCACTCAACACGCCATGCCTCCAGAACTCGGCAGAAAGTGGGAAACAGAGTGTCTTAACACTAGGTTCCCTCTGCCTACCCTGCTGTGTGCGGGATACAGCGTGAAGCTGATTTATTTTATTTTATTGTACGATCGATATACAAAATTACAAACTAAATTAACTTGTTTCATTGTTTCACAATAAAGGGTTAAATGCTTTTAACGTGTAAGCTTATCTTTGCGAAACATACTACAGATTCTTTACGACTACTGGCAGGGGTTGTTTTAATTAAGGCTTAACCACTTGTGAGCATTCATTCTCATGTAGGTATGTGAAATTGGAATTTAAAATGGTGTGTGTTTTACTTCTGTGACATAAATAGAAAACTGACATAAATAAATCAGTTACCTAGAGGACATCGTGGCGCAGAAGCACAGGTGTGTCACTGGAACGTGAGGGTTGTGGGTTCGACTGCCACTTCGAGGAATGAATTATTATTTAATGATTTATTAATATTTTCATTTCTTCGCTCTGGTACCAAAATAAGAAGCGCGGCGTTAAGTTCCACCTCTCAACACGCTATGCTTCGAAAAAATGGCGGAAAGTGGGGATGCATTTTCGTTGTCTTAAGCTGCTTCTTGAGTGGAGCAAAAAAAAAAGATATACGAATATTACCTAAATAAAATTAAGGAAGTTTTTTGTTTTTTAGGTACATCTATACGCTCCATATTATTTTATACATAATATTGATTCATTTTATTTACTTCACTTCATATTAAGTTATGGTAGCTATAATGTTATCGTAAATACCCTTTGAAAAATTATTTTCTTTTCTTTGTTTGTACAATCAGTATATTACATTATATTTAATTAAACAACATATATATATACCTGGGTATATTTTAATTTAAATCTGTTATATAAATAGATACATAATGACTCGTCTACTATTAAATCTTGAATTCAGATTATGTAAATAAAACCTAAAAACTATTTATTTAAAACCTAAAATTAAAATGCATATTTGTTGTTAAATTTTGGATTTTCAATAAAAAACTTATTTATTTTACGTAGAGACATCTCATATTAAATATTTCTTAGATGAAAATTAAGTTTAAAGTGGCGTTAATATCAGTCTGGGCCACGGGCGGTAGTAAAAAGCTAACTTAACCTACATCATTTTATATGGGTTACAAGTGTTTACACGAAGCGACCATATGACCGCCGGCACTTTGGGAAACCGTGGCCGAAGCTTCATATGAAATAACTTTAGTTAGAAAATAACTTTCTTATTTGTCAATTTTTTATTTCAAATTTCATATCGCGCACTTATATTTTATTTTGAAAATGAACGAGTCTATACAGTAGGTCTTATGTTAATAATTTACTTCATGCACTAATAGGTGCTAGTCTATTTATCAGTAAGTATTTTCTATGTGGCTAGAAACATAGTATCGCGTATTGTAATTAATCAATTCTTTAAAGTAAAAAGAAATATTTGTAAAAATGTTTCTTCCTGAAAACAAATAGGTAAAAAAATATAATTTGGAAGACTAAAATAATAAAAATATATTTTAAAAACATATATTATATATGTAGATGTAAATTTTTATGTATTTAATGCCAGTTGTGGCGCAAGGGCACAAAAAGAGACTGTAAACGGTTGCGAGTTTTATCCCCACTCGAGGAAATGAAATATTTATTTGAATTTATATTTCTATTTCTTTGCTAGTTAGCACCACGTTCCCTCTACTACTCTGCTGTGTGCGGGATACAGCGTGAAGCTGATTTAATTTGATTTTGGTATTTCAACAAAGTTAGTATATTTAATAATTTAAAATCGTGTGCAGTTAACTGTTAACAAATTTTAAATTAGAATCCCTTCTATTAGGTATAACTTTTAATAAATAAAGAAACTTCTATATTTTTTGAACTATCACACTCCGTTCTATACAAGTCTTGAATCTTAAATGCAATCTGACAACACTAGTCTCGTAATCCCCACATAAAGTTTTACTGCCGATTTTTATTGGCTGACACAAGTGTGTTTATTTTGGATTCGTTTAAGAGAGACAATCTTATCAGGACAAATCGAAGCTTAGAATTTCGAGTTATATTTATCTAAAAGCGGGTATCTAATATTTTCACTGTATTGCTAAATCTTTATTTTATTTTAAAAAAAACTAACATAAATAACAATAAAAAGAATTACCGACAATTACCGACAAACCGAACCTTCGGCTTTTTTTGGTTTCGTTCGGCCGAAACCGAAACTTTTTAAAATACAGTATAATTAAAGACAAATCGAAACAGTGAGGCCAGTCGTTTCGCAGAGGCATTAAGTGTGACTGTAAAATCGACTGGTTGTGGGTTCGATCCCCACTCGAGAAAATAAAACATTTATTTGAATTCATATTTTCATTTCTTCGCACTGGCGTCGAGGTAAAGCGCGGCGCTGAGTTCCGCCACTCAACACGCAATGCTTCCAGAACTCGGCGGAAAGTGGGGAACGGAGTGTCTTAACACTAGGTTCCCTCTGCCTAGCCTGCTGTGTGCGGGATACAGGTGAAGCTGATCTATTTGATTTTGAAACAGTCGATAGAGGTGGCCATTACCAATTATTTTTACCGTTTTCGAGATATAAGCCATACAATTTTTATTTATTAAATATCATGTTTGGGCAATAAAATGGTAAAAAAAATTTAACATGCAGGATTTTTGTATTCTCTGATAGGTTTATGAGGTTATAAAGTTTGAAAACGTTAGCATTATGTCTAAAACATACCCAACACTCTAGGTTGTATATAATGTGGTAAATTTTGTTTACAAAAGTAAAGATCACCCATTTTCAGATAAAAACCTAAAAATTTATAAAAAATGAATTGAGTGCCCAATATCGTCTGTAAGTAGGCATCTTTAAAGGGAAAAGTAAAGGGCTTCAAATCAGAGTGTCGATGATAAGGACTGAGCCTACTAAGACCCGATAAGACTGGTGCTCTTGTAAATAAGTATATAATAATAAAAAAGTTTCTAGCCCTATGCATAGAAAAATTACTTACAAGAGACACTGTACACTGTACTTACAAACCTTATAAAACAAATTGAATCTAAAGCATGGCTGAGCTGTTTTTGTTGTTTTAGTAGTCAAACGTTTTCAAATAATAAATTATCACACTACTTAGACATCGGTTGCTAAATTTTTTCAAATATTTCACAATTAGGAGTATAATGTTCATATTCAATAATATGAAATATTTGAAAGATATCATCTTTGTAATGTATTTTTTACAATCTGTCTATTTGAACGGCTTCCCGATAGTTCCCGATAGTCAGGGCAGACCATGGCTATGAGACTATTGCACTTTAATGACGGATTGTCCTGATTGCTCAGAACCGCGACTGAATCTTTTTTAAACATTTTTTTTATGAACAGCATACACAATATTTGTTTTTATATAGTTTTTAAAAGATAATGTAAAATAAGAAAGTTTTTTTAAATGTATGTAGTAAAATAGCAAAAAAAATTTTGTGTCAAAAAGTAGAGCTAATTTGGCAAATCTGATAATTTTCTAGTATTCAGCACATTAGTCTTATACGGAATTGACTTCAAGCTACCATTCCGCAAAATGACTGTTTCACAATTTTTTTTCTCAAATTTTTATGTAGATAAACTTAGACGAAGTATTTTAAAAACTGCCTCACTTTGTCCTCTTTCATTCGATAACAAATAAGTGTTACTTCAACTATTAATTTTAAGATTTTACCTCAATTTATAAAATTCTTGCCTGTTTGATCTATTTGTTTACATAGGATTTTATAAATCGTATAATTAAAAATTTTATGTTGTAGTATGTTTTCTATTGTTTATTTTAGTTTTGCATTTACATTGAGTATCATATCAAATGAATGATATAGGGCTCTCAAATTAATATCTGAAATAACTTTTGTTAAAAAAAGACTTTTGTCTTTTTTTAATCACGCTACATCCCGAAATCGCATCCTATCATCTCGAAAGCTATAGAGGCTATCCTATAGAATTGTTACTACAAACTATTTTAAACTATTTTTGGGACGTAGTATACACAACTATGAAAACCTTTCCACGTAAGATTTACATGTATTTGTTAAAAATAAATTTATTTCTTCAATTTCGAATTAATAAACTGACTTTAAACTCATGGACTAAAACAATTAGTACCTATGAAAACAAGTACTCCGTTTCGGTTTGGCCATAGGTTTCAATCAAAACTATGGCAAAAACTACGAATTTTGGCCGAAACTAAAACTGAATCCTCGGTCGGTCACTACCAACAATGCACTTATTCTTCTTCTTCTCTTGACAAGAGAAGTGATGGAACGGAAAGAGAGAAATGAAGCGTCTAAACATTAGGTTCCCTTTGCGGCTGCCTATCTATGCGGGATACAACGTGAAACTGAAAAAAGTATGTGATATAGTCTTCCATAACTAGTCATTGAAAAATAATTTTAAAACTCCAAATTTAATATTTACGTAGAAAACATATTTTTTTATAGTCATGTTAGGTATATATCTCCTCAACCAACACTTTATTGGTACATATGAGCTATTTTACTTAAATTTGATTAAACTTATTTTAAATTATTCTAGCTAGACTTACGATATTTTTGGACTTGCTTCTAAATCTGGTTCAGATCTAAGTTTTGAATTGACTGTATCCCAAAACAAACTTCAAAATCGTATTCGAACCCACAGTCATCGCAAAGCACTAGTAGTTTATATTTTATATGTCCATTTATGTTACTTGGTTGGAAGGTATAGAAGTAAAATATACATTTCTTTATTATATAGTAAAGAAAATATACTTCAATTTAAATTTAGAAATGTTCAGTGATTTATAAGTTTTTATTGATATTTCAAACTAAACCGCACCAAATGTGACGAGGTTGGGTAATGGATGGGGAATATTAGCCAAATCTCTTCAGTTGTACCCTTCTGAGCCTCTATCCGTCTTCTCAACAGCTATTCGATTTTATCGGGAGGGTGTAAAACCGAAAGTGTCGGGTTTTTGTATTTTTAAGGCAATTGTCCTGGTTTCCTTTTAATAAAAATGGAAAATGTGGTAGCGTATTTATGCTGTATCCCGCATATAGCAGGGTAGGCAGAAGGAATCTAGTGTAAAGACACTCCCTTTCCGCTGAATTCGCGAGACATTGGGTATTGAATTGCGTAACTCAACCACGCCCTTTGTCTTTTATCAGAGCGAGGAAATGAAAATATTAAATAATTCATTCCCCCGAGTGAGAATCAAACTGTAAAGTGATTTTAAGCCGTATTTTATCTTTTATAAGACTTTGTGCAAGGCAAAGCAGGAAATTTTGTTTATTTGTACTTTTTCCAATCAAGTACTTTTCTAAATTACCATTACATTTAAGATTGTATACCTA
Organism: Heliconius erato x Heliconius himera; assembly: GCA_013421005.1. Classification (NCBI taxonomy): domain Eukaryota; kingdom Metazoa; phylum Arthropoda; class Insecta; order Lepidoptera; family Nymphalidae; genus Heliconius; species Heliconius erato x Heliconius himera. Next base: position 26,121 of record JAATLQ010017710.1, on the reverse strand, counting down.
CCCAAGGTTAAAATTAGCGTCAACACTCCGTCGGTCTCCACTTCCCGTCCGGATTCGAGATATTGCGTGTTAAATAGCGGAACTCAAAGTTAGGCACTGTCTTTCTAGGATGGGAAAAAGACAATAATTTAAATATAATCACTCCTACAAGTGGGGAACCCACAACTTATGCGTTTAGAGAGTTAAACGCTGCCACGACAGCCTCAAAATTAAACTGTACGTAGTACCATATAAAAATTTACTTATTGAAACAAATTTGACTGCAATTAACAAAGAATAGAGATATTTTTTTTAATATTTATACGTAAACAATACCACGTTACATTTTTTAATTCACTTAAAAATATGAATCTTATTTGATTTATTTATATAATGTAGAAAACACAAGGGTGTGTGTGTAACGCGACGGTTGTGGGTATGATCCCCACAACCGTCGCGTTACATGCACACCCTAGAATCATATTATTTCTTAATATTAATATTTCTTCGCTCTGGCACCAAGTCAAAAGCCTGGTGTTGAGTTCCGCCACTCAACACGCCTCGAAAAAGTCTTGTCTTGTGAGTGAGTGTTTCAACACTAGATTTCCTCTGCCTACCCTTCTGTTTGCGGGCTATAACAATGAAACTGAAGAAAATATAAGAGATTTTTATAATAAAATTGTGTTTATTTTTCTAATATAAGTAGGTATAATAAAAATAAGCAAATGGAGGGCTATATCATTTGGTTAGCGAAGCACCATTAACGTTGTCAACAATACCAGTCGTCCATCAATTCATTCCATCGGCTGTAAATGAGAGAGCAGCTAAGTGGGCCCTTTTACGATCGGCGGTTTCTCTTGTAACGCGACACTGCAGGGACAATGCTCTGTTTATCTATATTCTATAGGTACACGCTACCATCCAGACTTCTATTTAGCTGATGGATATTATCTTTCTACACATCTTTGTTTATCTTTTTATTATTATTGTATGAAGAGGACATCAGTAATTCAATCGCTATATCAATTTTTGTAATTTACTTCTTAGTCGTCCCCCTTCCTTGGCTTATGGTGAAGGGATGAAAGAAACACTTGTATACGTTTTATATAAAAACAATCAGTTTTAAATGTGAAATTAAATATTCTTATCCAATGAGTTTTTCGTAAACATAATAGTTAAAAGAAAAATGACAATAGTACTACAGCGTAAGGGTTGTGGAAAATGTATCGCGCGGCCTCTTAGCGACAAGCATCTTTCCGCAATGAAATGACGAAGCGACGATAAAACATTTTATGTCACTATTTTTGTTTACTTCAAAAAGAGGGTTCCGCTGATAGGGAGATGTTGGGTGGCGCGGAACGAGTACGGCCTGCGTGTTGTGTTTAACATAACAGTTTTGTGAAATCCTTTGTTGTATATAAATGCTCGGCTGTGCGAATATGAAAATAAATTTCCCCTTTAGCGTTTTTACACTGCTACCATGCCATATTTTATACATCTTAAGAAATATTTAACCGATGACAATAATAAAGTAGACGAATCATTTTATATAACACACTTAAAAACCACTATAAACTATAATAACAGCGCGCCTGTTACTGATACTCGGTGCTTTGTGAAAGTTTTCATTTTCCAAACAAGTTTGTATAAGTACAATACATTTGGATTTCTTTGTCAGTGATTCGCGTCGTTCGCAGGTGCCGGCGGCGGCATGCTGGGCGCGCGGCTCAAGTCATGGATGGAGGCGCAGCTGGGGCGGGCGAAGAAGCGTAAGCAGAAGCAAGCGCGACAAGCTGTGCCGCCGACGACGGAGCCCGCGCCGCCGCCGCACCTGTCCTCCCCCGAGAGCGCCTACAGCACGGGCTACTCCACGGACGGCACGTCCCCCGGCGCGCCGCCCGCCCCGCTCGCCGCGCCGCTCGTGTCGCCGCCGCCGCCGCCCACGCCTCCGACCACACACCTCTACCACGAGCCCGCAAAGGTAACATTTTATCCAAGCGTAGCATGTCAGATTGAATTGCGCTTTTTATATTTTTGAGCGAATGTTAAATATTTTCAGGATATTTTTTTAAAATTTTCATCCAAAAATAACTTTAGGAGAGCTATCGTGAATGTTCCTATATTTTGTACAAATAATATTCATAACGGAGACGTGTTGAAATAAAAAAAATGTTTTAACTTTTATGACAGTAGATTTTGCATATACATTATTTTAGCATATTGGACACGTCATTATAATTTTATAAATCAATCAGTAAACATTGATTTTATACATATTTATATTAATAGGTAGCGGCGTGTCTGGGTTTGCCTTATTAATTAACTAGACCGGACGAATTGATGGGGGAGCGTTTTATCTGAGCTATATAAAGCTGAGCGTCCATTAGTGAAGCTCGTACTGACGAGTAACGTCATTTATCATGAATCAAAAACACACAACTTATTTTAAAATAATACTTTGTAATTGTTAATTATTTAAGGTTTGTGGAATAATGTCATTTTAAGGATAGTCCTTACTAATTTTACATTTATTTATATAGCCTTATGCTTAAGTAATGGTAGTTTTAATAATTTTAACAAGACTACAATTATCTAGTTTTGCTTTTGTGAAAAAATTGTCTAGCTCTTTTTATATAGCAAAGTTGTGAATAGTGAGAATGTCTCCCTAAAATATCTCTCTATTATAGTACGGCTTACTATGCATTTAAATCGGCAACATGTATGTAATTTACACACACCTTAATAGAAACTGAAATATTGTGTTAAGATGTGATTATGTCACTATTTTATAATAGGTTCACGTTTTGTATAGTTATTGTATAGTGAAAATAGAAGTAAATAGAATCATTTTAAAAATTGATAATTAATAATTAGGTATATAATATGCTTACCCACTAACTGGATTACAATACGATGGCTGTCAAATGTTTTTTCCTATATTCTATATTCACCCAACTCCTGCTAGAAAGTAAGAAATCTAAGCTGATAAAGACACTCCGTTCTTTATTCTTCTCTAATGTAGAGACAGAGTTTTTTTCTGGCATGTCCAATGAGATCAAGAATATATTAATATAATAGGTATAAAATAAATATATACTTTACACTAGGGGTCACTAAAAAAACTAAGCCACGGACAGTGCCTCATATACGTCCGTCACATGTCATCCGTCATCAGGCATCTGTCATATTTTTTTATTCATTATTTACCTACTACCGATCGGAGGATTATATCAGTAAATTGTCGTTTGCTCTTTAGGCATCCATGGATATCTAAGCACTTAGCTTAGATCAGATAGAGGGACCATTCACTCTGTGAAGGAGGATTCACATACTGCCGGTGATAGGGTTCGTTCTCATATTCTTGCAAGAGAAATATTCTTTTTGCGTGATTGGATTGGAACTTTACTGGAACTCTCATTGCTTTTCATATAAGAATGTTTTTAACAGACTGAGATCGGACTGAAAACGAACCGTAGCTGGCACTATAGTTTGAATACTCCCTAAATGTCGCCTTGACGAAGGTCCCGTTTTCCGTAGTTCTTATCGTACATTTTTTTTTATAGTGCCAGGTGGTACTATACATGCGTTCTCCATATAATGTCACGCATTGGCGAAAGGATTAGTCTTTAAAATAGCTCCGTGGGAATGCCATAATCGATTTAATTAAATAAACTGAAAATTCAAATCAAAATGGCATGTCAAGTGCAAAAAATTCCACGTAAACGAAGTGACCAAACATTTTTTTACAATGCCAACCGTCTTTGAATTATAATATAAAAATAATATTTAATATAAGCAAATAAAAGTATATAATTATCAACTGAAATAAATTTACAAAATACACAAAATCCTCATTTAAATCCCATTATAAAGGAACAGTTTACTAAAATAATATGAGATGGTGTTTTGAATTGAATTTCATAATAAAGCAATGGTTTACCAAAAACGACAAGAGATGGCGTTACATGTATCCTGAATCGCGCTAACGTTTGTCCTTAAACAATACACAAGTAGCGGACGGGCGTTGAACCTGCACTTCCTTGTCTTGGGGAGCATAGTGCGCAGTGATCGTAAAGTGAGAGCACTGATGCTGACACCCACGTGTTATCTTGTATAACAGACCCGCGCCCGGCTGCTGAAAGGGAGTCCGAGCGCAATTTTTAAAAGGCCCTTTTACTTTATAAGGGGCTATAAAGAATTCTGAATTGATAATTGAAATCTATAAGAATAGAATTGATATTCATTTAAAATATTATGTAAATAGATAGACTTGATGCCATTCGTGCATCAGGAGTAGGGATGCCCGATGTTAGAAAAACATCGATGTTGACATTGATATCAACATCGAAGCTGTAACATCGATGTTCGATAAAATTCGAAAGAACAACATCGATGTTGGCTAACATCGATGTTGTTACTCAACATCGATGCTAGCTAACATCGATGGTAGCTAACATCGATGTTGGCTACCATCGATGTTTTGTTTTTTTTTTTCTTAAATTTTTTAAAAATTGGTAAATTTTTACTTTGAATAATTTTTAAATAAGTGAAATAGGCAAAAAATAAATTAGACTTTTTTGTATATCGTTTAATTGCCTATTAGAATATATATTGGCTTTTACATCGATACTATTAGTTTAATCGCAACAAAGTTTCAAATGAAAAACACAAAATTCTCCTTGTTATACGGGAAATCGAAAATCGCGATGTAAGAGTGCACTTTTGTGTGTAAGAGTTGCACTTTTAGCATACGTACGTACGTTTTTTGGAGTCCAGAACAATATTTTTACTATAATTAAAAAATATTTTTTTTGGCCCACCTTAATAGATAGCATAACCTAAAAATAATAAAGTAGGTAAGCATGCTAGACCCAGTTCGCAATAAATTGTTAATAAAGTGTTTGTTTGAATGTTGTAATAAACAGCTATATAATGTAGTTACTTACATGTTGCTAATACAAACTTTAGTCATTAGTGTATAAACAAATAATTTTATTTTCATTGTATAAACGATAAAACGACACACGCTTCACTCATAAGCAACTACGAACTACGAACTTTGTAGTTACTAGTCTAGTCTGTGGTGTGTACAGTGCTGTCAACCGAAAGACAAAGGATTTTTCCCGTAGTTTGGTAGAGTTCAGAAAATAATGTGGAACACATTATCGAAACACTGACTTCGATGTTACGATGTTTTCATTAATGCAACATCGATGTTACGATGTTTTCATTAATGCAACATCGATGTTACGATGTTTTTATTAATGCAACATCGATGTTAAAACATCGATATTTTATCCTCTAACATCGATGATCATCGAAAATCGATGATCATCGGGCATCCCTAATCAGGAGGCAGGAGCACAAGCGTGTGACTGTAAGCAAGATAAGTTGCGGGGTCGATTTCCACTTGAGGACATGAAATGTTTAACATTTTTATTTCTTTGCTCTGGCGTCAAGGCAAAGCGCGGCGTTGAAATCCGCTACTCAACACGCAATGCCTCCAGAATTCGGTGGAAGGTGGAGAGCAGAGTGACTTAACACTAGGCCACATCTGGTTGCTGCACGCAGAATACAGCGTGTACACTTAATAGTCAGTGAAACAAGATTTCTTCTAAATCATATATATTAAGATTCAAGGTTGTTATAACAATTTTATAAATAGTACATTAAAGTATTCTTGTTTTATTTTTGTTTCGGTAGGTACCTAGTTGAACTTAACAACAGATTATATATAGACATAAATATAAATATGTATGAAAATTCTAAAAGGGGCACAAACCATTAGTACCTATCTATCCAATTATATTTAAGCAATTTATCATATACCTAATTATAAAGTAAATTATGACTTTAACGTTTATAAAATAAAAACCTAACATTCTCAATAATGAGTATGATATTTCATGTTTTTATTGTATCGAGTGTCTTATAACATTGTTAAGTATTTGCTATGTTAAACTACGTATTTAGATATCGTTATTACAGAACGTTAAATATTAATTAACAAACTAAAATGTGATTAAATCAGCTTCACGCTATCCTATCACAGCAGGATAGGCAGAGGGAACTTAGTGTTAAGACATTCCGTTCCCCACTAACTGCTGAATTATGGAGGCATTGCGTATTGAGTGGCAGAACTCAACGCCGCGCTTTGCCTCGATGCCAAAGCGAAGATATGAAAATATAAATTTAAGTAAATATTTCATCTCCTCGAATGGAGATCGAACCCACAACCAGTCGGTTTTACAGTCACACTTTGTGCCCCTGCGCCACGACTCTCCTCTAGCCTGGCCTTTTTTAATTTTCTTTTTTAAATATGATGTCTTTAAGCCATTCCGTATAACATTTTATTTTCATTTCTATAGTTTTTATGACCCTGATGAAAAATACCCAGTAAATATGGAAGATTGAAGACGGCAATTAATGTATGAACAATAGAGCATTCACATTGAATGCTCCAATTTCAATAAAACAGCTTCATGTGCTTCACTGTGGCCGCTTGATTTATTTTATGGAATTTATATCACCAGTTTACCAGTTATTAATAAAACTTGATTTTTATTAAAGATCCTTAAATTTTAATCGTATTATATTTTAATAAGGCTATTTTTATTTCATATAATTAGTTAATTTCACTTCTTTTTATATATATTTAAAAACATGTAAGTAATTGTCAGAATGGCTATAAAAAATCACCGTTTTTATGTACGCACACAGCAGGCAAAGGGACCCTAGTGTTAAGATACTCCGTTTCCCACTTTTCTCCGAATTCTGGGGACATTGCATGTTAAGTGGCGGAAATCAACCCCGCGCTTTGCCTGGACACCAGAGGAAAGAAATGGAAATATAAATTTAAATAAATATTTATATTCCTCGAGTGGGGATCAAACTCACAACTAGTTGCGTTCACATTTTGTGCCCCTGCGCCACAACTGGAAATATACTTTTAAATTATAAATTTATGAGCCATATTTTAAATTAAATTAATTTATTACATATTTTCTAAAATTACAGCGCCGTTCAAGTACAACGGTTCGACGTTGCGCACCAGAACCAGTTCCAACAATATGTGCCACACCCTCGCCCCGACCAAGATGCAGGATCAGAACTAACCCATGGTTGGGCAGTACATCTCCAAATGTAAGGAAGAGGGGATCACATCTGTTACATCAGCAGTCTTTGCAATGCCCGCCGCCTCCTCAGCTGCATCATGCGCCGTTTTCTTTGGACTCTCACCTAAAATATACTTCTAGGTTTGTAGTTTTTATTTACGCTGTTTCGTCACTAGGCGGGATAAGCAGTGATCTAAGTAAAACGTTATTTAATTATTTTGTCATAATATAATTTAGACTGTATTAATTGGTCTGGAAAAATGTTCTGGTATATATAATACTAATATTATATATTCGAAAATACAGCACTTTTAATGTATAACAAATTATAAAAAATGTCTATTTCTTATCTTTATTATTATTTCTATAATAATAAAACATTATTGATTTTAGTAGTTCAAACATATATAGTTGATAAAAAGTTGGCCTTCGCCTATATTAGGACGTTTTTTTTGTGTTCTATCATTAAGAAGACTTATAAAGGCTAACCTTAATACTTACAATGCCTAATTGCCCTTCAGTCTTCTTTTTTATTTGACACCGAGTCAAATAACAAGCGCACAGCTTATCCTATTATCTTTTTTTAATAGGATATCTATTTCAATGGTGTATATAATATAATCGAATAATAGACTGTTGCTCTTTGATTTTAATAATGAATACAGCTGTATTTATGATTAAAATAAAAATTTGCACGATAATAGTTATATTTCATATAATAAATTAAATTAAATCAGCTTCACGCTGTATCCGCACACAGCAGGGTAGGCAGAGGGAACCTAGTGTTAAGACACTCCGTTCCTCATTTTCTGCCGAGTTCTGGAGGCATTGCGTATTGAGTGGCAGAACTAAACGCCGTGCCTTGCTCGACACCAGAGCGAAGAAATGAAAATATACATTTAAATAAATATTTCATCTCCTCGAGTGGTAATCGAATCCACAACCAGTCGATTTTACAGTCACACTTTTGGCATATGATTCCGGCCTACAATAGGATCATCCTGGTAATGGAGTGTCATAAGAGGCGACTAAAGTACGTGTGGTAGAGTCACGTCGTCAGTAATGCCAACACGCATGGCCAGACTCGAACATATCATTACCACCCCCGGCATTTAAGACCGGCGTTAAGTAGTGGTTTTATGCCACTGCGTTTCGCATCAGGTAATGCCGCGCTCCGGCGCCCAACCCCTTAAAGGCCGACCACGCACCTGTAGCTCCTCTGGTGTTGCACGGGGTAGTGGGCGGCGGTGATCACTTACCATCAGGTAGCCCGAACGCTCGTTTGCCTTGTCTTTGCCATAAAAATAACTTTGTGCCCCTGCGCCACGACTGGCATAATTAATATTTATAATAATTATTACAAATTTTCAGGTCACCACATTTGTCACCGCATCTATCGCCGCATCTATCTCCTCATATGTCCCCGCGCTTATCTCCGCATTTATCTCCACGTTACTCACCCCATCTATCACCAGAGCCTTACAGGACTCCTTATTACAAAGGCGGAGCATCTAGTGATGAAGAGTGTCGTAATATAAGGACAAGAGGTAGAGAAACCGCAATATTGTCAGATGCTGATGTGGATTCCGATGGAGATACTGGATTGGATGGAGGAGATGAAGATGAACCAGATAGAAACGCATCGCCTGGTCGACGGAGAGCTAGGAGAAGGCGGAATCCACGAAGAACACCTCGTTCTGCAGGTAAAATTATGAATTTCACCAAATTTAGTTTCTATTCGTGACATCTATGTAAATACGCTTGGGGTAATTAAAATGATCATAAGTTCTTAATGTAACTCCATATTTTCTTGATTATAAAACAAAGGTAGCAGTAACTAATTATAATATAATCTTAATATTTCAGGAGCAACTCCACCCAGAATGCGTCGTCGATGTCACGCACCATCAGCTCCACCTGTCAGAGAACGTGATCCACTACTAGAAGCCGATCGTGAAGCAGAAAGGAAATATCGTGAATTAATACGAGAAGCTGAGAAACTCTTAGTCACAGTGTCTAGAGCACCCATTGAACCTCCCCATAATCCTAGAGTTAGGGAGTTGAGGGCAACTGAGGTTAGAAAATACTTATATTTACATAGTACCTATTTTAAAAAACAATTAATTACATATTAAATTAAATAAAAATAATCATTAATTATCCCAATAAAATTAAACATTTAAATTAAACATCATAACATACCCTGTCCAAGCACTTCTCACTAGACTTACCCCGTGTTCAAAGGTGGAACCCCCTCGACGGAGTCCAGAGAGAACCCACCTGACGAACTTCATCCGCGCCAACTCGCCCGAGCCGCGCCGCCCCGCGCCCCCCGCGCGGCGCTCCCCCCTCGCCGACCCCCCGCCGCCGCCGCCCGACCCCGCGCCCGCCTTCCGCCCTCACTCTGAACCTCCCAAAAGGAAAGCGTATGCTAGAGATGAGGTAATTATGCACTTAACTCCACATTTATTTACCTACACTCTCATATTACAATACGCTCGACGAGTCGTGGTCGTTCTGAAGTTAGCTGTATTTGGCTTTGTCGAATTGATTTTAGGATTTTTCTTACTTTTGATTATTTTCTTTCCAAGTGAAATAGTGCGCAAAAGTTGAGGAAATCTAACATCAGGACGGCCACGACTCGTCGACAGTATCTGCTGTACAGTAATATTTTGATTATAATATTCTAAATAAAGTTAAAATAACTGTTTAACAACAAGAACAACAAAAAAATTCTAAAATAAAGTTATTCAGCAAATATTTGCTATAAGCAATCTGATAAAATGAACAACAAATAATGATTATCGGCAACTTATATGATTTTAATGATTGAGAAAATTCCAAGCGTTGCTAATTCCCGTTACAAATACAAATAGGTAAACCGGTTTCTTAGAAATCACAGTTGCTTGATGGCCATCTTATGAGATAGGTCAGCAGTAAACACAGTTTAAGTATAATAAGATTGCTTCATTCATTTGCAATATGTAGATAATGCAGAAACATAATTGCTGCTGTAATTAAGGAAATTATTGTGTAGTACTTTATTGTATTAGTTTACTTTTGTACTGACTTTATTGCTAGCTTGTAGATTTTTCTACCAAATTACTTATGCCGAATGAAGTTATTAAAAAAAATACTGAATTATCTGTGGTGCAAAGATGCTTTTTGATTAAAAATTTGATTTGTCAACATGAATTTTTGAGCAGGAGCATAAGCGTATGACTGTAGAGGCAGACAGATTGTGGGTTCGTTTCCTACTAGAGGAAATGTTGTATATCTTTTATATTTTCATTTCTTCGCTATGTGTCCGTGGCGTTGAGTTCCGCCACTTTATACAAAATTACTCCATAACTTTGCGAAAAATGGATAACGGAAGAGTTTTAATGAGAACGTAGTGTCTTAACAAGGTTCCCACTACCTACCACGAAACTCCCACTAGCTAAAAAAAATGTTACTGTTGTTTTACATTTTAAGATCATTTGCTACACAATGCAGCATTTTAGATAATAAAATAAATAAATAAATCACCTTCACGCTGTATCCTGCACACAGCAGGGTAGGCAGAGGGAACCTAGTGTTAAGACACTCCGTTCCCCACTTTCTGCCGAATTCTGGAGGCATTGCGTGTTGAGTGGCAGATCTCAACGCCGCGCTTAACCTCGACACCAGAGCAAAAAAATGGAAATAAAGTAAATATTTCATCTCATCGAGTGGGGATCGAACCCACAACCACTCGGTTTTACAGTCACACCTCGTGCCGCTGCGCCACGACTGGCCTCTATATTTTAGATAATAAGATTTTATAACATATTCCTTCTTTCTTAATCTTTGTGGCTGAGTAAAATTTATGTGAGCCATGATTGTTTTTACTACACTTTTCACTTACATATTTATATCTTTACTTTACTTAAGAAAAATTATCAAAATTGATAAATTTTATGCTAATCTTACAGGTCCTACAGACGTTAGAAGGGTTGCGCAAGAGTCTCCAGCAGCAGTCCGCTCTCCTAGCGGTGCAGCGTACGCGGCTCGACTCGCTGTAGACATTAGTAGATAATTGTTTACGGGTTTTCTTTACATATCTTTCCTTATAGCTGTTTTTAGATTAAACTTGCGATTACTATTTAACCATCTGACTACGTATTTATTTCGTGCTTAATGAGTAGTTACTCTGGTATCAATATTGTTATAACGCTTACACGATACTAAATATTATATTTATAATATACTATGAATATAATAATACCATGTATTTGACTAAAGAAAATAATATTCTCACAACAATTATCTTATGTTTTGACAGCCTTGTTGTTAATAATTGACATTTGTAATGTTAAAAAAAATCGTTTTTGATTTTATGAAGTTATTATTTCAATTAAAATTATCTATATAAAGAAATACTAAATGGTTAGACTTTCACAACATATATTGATGGATAGCTTGTTTAATTATAATATTATGACCATATTTAGGAAACAGTTAGTCGCAAGTTGATCTGGTAGTTCTTCCACATTTCCTAGTTAAATCCCTCCAGACATCTAGTCTAGCGGTAGTCAGTATTAGTACTAGTGTAGCGTTGTTATCGTTTCATATAGGCGAGGCCATTATTAAGAACATACTCCTAGTGTCATTTTATTCGTAGCTCTTATAAAAAAACTGTTGTTTTTTACGTAACTGGGGATAACAGTTATATAATAATACTTTTATCAATATATTTATATATGCAATATAATATTAATTGAATTTTCATTGTTTTTTTTTCAGAAACTCAGCAAAAATATATGTTTAATATATTTAGATTCAGTACTTCTGCATTTTTTCAAATATTAAATATTTTTTGCTATTCAGAAAGTTGTTGTCGGAAACTTTATTTACTAATAAAAGCTCTTTGCAACGTATACATTGAATTTAAATTTTGATAATAATATCCATATACAACTATTACAATATATTAGGGTCCAATTTAATAGATAAAGCAATATAGAAAATACGTCCTGTACGACCATTCTAGATTTCTATTTTAATACAATTTTGTAACTTTCAACTCGCAAATTAAACACATCTACGTTGTAACGTTATAAAAGTAAAACGTACATTAATAATTATATTATATAAAAATAAAGAGCTTCGTTTGACGTTAGTATGTTTTAAGATTTAATTAATAATATTTAATTTACTTAGATAAAATTAAAAGGCGACAATATGTAACGTGGTCTGGATAAATGCAGATCTAAGTAATTATTAAGTCGAGATCAATTGCTGGCAACATGATGGAACATTAGCTTTTTTAAGAGAAAAATACAAACGATAATGATAAATTCTAAATGACTTACAAGACATTTACATTGTCTATACAGAAACGCGATTAGCATTTATAATACGTGTATACCTACTTATTAATGTATTTATAAAACAACTATCAAAATTTACCGGATATCGTAAAAAAAATTAAAACTTAAAGTATTGAATTTATATATGAGATTACATATTCCGGGTGAGGGTCACAAAATATCTGAACAATAAAACCTTTCCTCAGTTATTGTAAATCAACAGTTTTTCAGCTTAGATATTTATTAGCCATATATTTGGTAGCCGTAGAGTAGCGATAGAGCGGTCTCGCTAGGATAAGCTTAAAAAGTTGAATATACGCAAACTATAAACTTACATTCACTTAACTTTACCTCATTCTCACTAAATAACCACAATATATATAATTTAAGTTTAGATAATTCTTTAATACTTGTTAAGTGTAAACAAAGTGAATTTCATATATGTTTGTAATGTATTTTAAACTGTTTTTATATATCTAATATAAAGAAAATGGCGGTTTATAGTTCGCGTATTATCAGCAAAGCAAACGTGGCCACGGCGTAAGACTGCATTTATACAATGTTTACTCGTTATATCATGTGCAATCGGCTGATGTGTGTTGTATTTTAGCAAAGTTATTCTAATTGTTACTATGAAATTGTGACTTATTTATTACAATAATTCACTACTAACTATTGAAAAAGAATGATTAAGTCTACTTCGTTTATTTTAAAAATTATAAGAAAAAAAACAACAATATTATTCCATGTATATAATTATAATAAATACGAGCAGACACAAATGGAAACTGCCAATTGACGTCAAAATTAACTATAAATATTTTATAGTCTTTACTTAAACAAAAATTATTCTGATAAATAATTAATTTAAATAACATGACGTCCATCTTGAATATTTCAGAACGCGCGCTACTACCTTTAATAAATGTTTTTGTATTTTATATAGTTTCTGAACTAAGACGGACGTTTTATATATATAAAAAAAATGGAATAATTGAGGGTCTTTTTATAGAGTTAAAAATGTTTATCAAAAGAAAGTAATTATCGCATGTTAAAAAAATATTTCAATCTTATACCTACAAATTTTACAAATTTTATTTATTTTATGTGAAAAAATCGAAACAATAAGGCATCTATACCTTTAATATCCATTAAATATATAGAATTAACGAGACTACAGCAGTGTTTATTGCCAATATTAATCATTTATGTTAATATACAGGTATAAAGATTAATATAATGCCTACATAATTAATTATATTACCATATAAATTGTTAATTTATTGAAATATTATTACAACAAATATCAGTCGATTGAAGGACGTCCATATGTCGGAGTCCCATATTTTGTTAGTGCAATTTTGGATGAGACATGTGTGCTATGCGCGCGGTGTTCCACCATGTATGTAAATACCCATGTACTTGTTTATTGTAAGTATAAATAAGATTTATACGTTTAGTTGAATTTTCATTAAAATATTAAATAAAAAATTGTGTTGTTTTTATTATTTAGTTCCTATTGATATCCAAAATTTTTTTTTATTGTTGAGCAAGATTAAATAAAAATATGATGTCGTGATAAACCTAAAAATGTGATAGGTTAGAGTGTATGCTGCCAGTCATGGCGCAGGGGCACAAAGTGTGACTGTAAATGCGACTTTTTGTGGTTGTGGGTTTGATCCCCACTCTATGTGGTAATGAAATATTTATTTAAATTTATGTTTACATTTCGCCATCCGCCACTCAATACGCAAAACCTTCAGAATTCAGCAAAAAGTGGGGAACGGAGTGTCTTAACACTAGGTTCCCTCTGCCTACTCTGTTTTGCGCGTACGTGAAGCTGATCAGAAGGATACAATTTCGAAATCTCTATATATGAAAAAAAAAATTTAGAGTGTAAGCCTTTACACTCTAAGCCGATGATATTCAATGTAAAGGAAAAACTATAAGATTTCCTGTATAACATCGTAAAAAGAATCGGTAATCATTTAAAAATAAAGCCTAAAAAAAATAAAGCTTAATTAAGTTACAATAATATGAATAAAAATTACTTAACAAAGATTATTTCGTTT
>JAATLQ010017677.1:0-13686 GCA_013421005.1 Heliconius erato x Heliconius himera | reverse complement strand
AGAATAGTAGGTAGTCTGTTGTTTATAATTTCTTTCGTTAAAGTTTTCTATTGTTTGTGTCATTTGTTTAAGTGAGTTTTTTCAAACAATTGAAACATCCTTATTGGAACTACGAAAATGCGGTTGAATTAAGGTTTAAATAATTTTCACATTAGTAATCTTAAGTGTTTTGCAAACATAGGTACATTACATGAATAATTCCGTAGTTAAGCGGGCGAAGCCGCGAGCGGGTCGCTAGTCTTAATATAAACGCACATATATTTCAATACATTCATATGTGTGTATGTGTGTATAAAATAAATTTATTAATCGGTATGTTCTCTGTACTTGTAAGATATTTGACAAAAAAAGTTGTTAGGGACATTTGACAGACAGCTTTTGACAGCAATAGAACACAAAATCGTTTGTGCCCGCTTATCTCAGAAACGGCTTAACCGATTTATTAAATACAGTTTTTACTTTTGTATTATATTTTAGTGATCTTCCCTTAACATTTAGTGTTTGTTTTATTTCGATTTCATTCGGTTCGTAAAAAATAACTAATATTCCCGGACGAAATCGCAAGAAGGTCGCTTGTATCTGACAGTAAAAGTTATATATAAACTAACACTGTTTTTATAATAAATTTATGAATTCAATTATTTCATTAAATATCATATTTTTTTCTAATAGGAATAGTCAGACAACTTTATTTAAATCAATAGACATAAGTATTATATATTTGAATTGTGTTACATTTATCAAGGATTACAAATAAAAAAAAAACACAAATAAATTCACAACAATCCATTAAGATAATAAGATAGAGATAATACCACAAGCACGTGAAGTATTTTGACATACATTTATAATATTTTCCTAGTAATAAAAAAGAAAAGTACCCAAGAAAATAATATCCATTTCCATTTCAACTCGAGCATAATCTATTTACAAATACTTGTGTATTATAAACAGGGTGTTCTAAGAAATAATTATAGTTTATTTTGGTCACGAGTGTGCGCCGGCGCCGCGACGCGCGACACCGACGCAGTTGCGCGCACTTCGGTTTGCGTAACTATTTGCTTCTCGTCGCTGATTCACTACTGTACAATATGAATTATAATTACTTCGAGTAGAAAGTGATGCATAAATTAAGATACGTTCGTTTATATTGAATCTATTAATAATGTTATAAAACTGAAAAGTTTGCTTGGTTCAACACATTAATCTCAGGAACTTTTATGAATCAACAAAACAAAATCTTTTTTGTTACATTTATTGAGAAATTCTATTATAGCCTATATTACATCACGTTACCCGTTTCAACGCAATCTATTGTACATATATAGTTATCCCGGACATTTAGAATGTGTCATATAAAAATGTATCATACGAAAAAAAAAAAATCAGCTTCATACAGTATCCCGCATACAGCAGGGTAGGCAGAGAGAACCTAGTGTTAAAGCACTCTGTTCGCCACTTCCCGACGAAGACATTGCGTGTTGTGTGGCGGAACCTTCGCCAAAGCGAAATAATGAAAATATTGAGATATAATATTCCCCTTGAGTGGAGATCGAACTCACAACTGTCGCGCTACAGTCACACCCTGGTGCCCCTGCGCCACTACGGCCTCATAGCATACATTTATTTTGTTATTTCCTTTTGTCCATAGGGAGACCCGGGTAAAAGCTAGTATAGAGATATGATGCAAACTGAACAATGAACGCTAATTATATGGCGCTCATGTCGTGACTCGTACTTTTAAAAGAAATTCGTGTTTCGTAAATTCTCACGTTCCTACCACAACTTAAAGTAATAATTAAGTTTTTGAGTACCGGTTGCTCTTTTTACTGTCTCGTTCTCCTTTTAAAGTAACATAAAATTTAAAACAAGCTACATTCAAAAAAATATGATAATGTAATCTAGAGAACTTTTTACATAATGTTTTTGTTTCTGTTGTAAAGTGCAACACTGTATATACTAAATGTAAGGTAAAAAATGTTATTAAATAAACATACAAAACCTAAAACAAACATGTAATAATACAGCTTATAATTTTTTTTTATCAGCTTCACGCTGTATCCCGCACACAGCAGGGTAGGCAGAGGGAATCTAATGTTAAGACACTCCGTTTCCCACTTTCTGCCGGAATTCTGGAGGCATTGCGTGTTGAGTGGGAGAACTCAACGCCGCGCTTAGCCTAGACACCAGAGCGAAGAAATGGAAATATAAATTTAAGTACATATTTCATCTCTTCGAGTAAAGATCGAACCCACAACCAGTCAGTTTTACAGCCACACTTCGTATCAATAGAATACACAGCTTATAATTGACCATCTCTATTCGACTAATCGCAATTTGAAGGCTCGAGTATAAATGTTCATCTTCCATATAGCCAAGTAGCCAAGGGCCTGTGGCAGCTACACCTTCTTTATTTTATAAAATCTAAAAAAAATTATCTGCGCATACACCAAACACTGGTTAGCACTTTAGCAATTAATAGCCAATACCAGTTTTCTTCAGATTAATAAATTCTTCTTCTTGTAACTTTGCTTCTATAATTTTTAATAGATTTTATTACGGTTTTGGGTGACTGGCAGGGGATTAAAGCCGTGCTGAGTGTAAATCAATTACGTTGTAGAGGTAAAGCGCGGCGTTGAGTTCTGCCACTTAACACGCAATGCCTCCAGAATTCGGCAGAAAGTGGGGAACGGAGTGTCTAACACTAGGTTCCCTCTACCTACCCTGCTGTGTGCGGGATACAGCGTGAAGCTGATTTAGTTATCTTCATTTAGTCATGCGAGCAAAATCGCTGACAAAAGCTAGTTTAAAATAAGCACCGAACAATATTTTCAGCATCCATGAACAACAACTAGACACGTTTTACATTAGCTATTAGAATAGTATTGTTCTACTTACATGGCCTTGTAAATAAATTAAATTCAGCTTCACGCTGTATCCCGCACACAGCAGGGTAGGCAGAGGGAACCTAATGTTAAGACACTCCGTTACCCACTTTCTGCCGAATTCTGGAGGCATTGCCTGTTAAGTGGCAGAACTCAACGCCGCGCTTTGCCTCGACACCAGAGCGAAGAAATGGAAATATAAATTTAAGTAAATATTTCATCTCCTCGAGTGTGGATCGAACCCATAACCAATCGGTTTTACAGTCACGTGCCGCTACGCCACGACTGGCCTCAAAGGCCTTATAATTTCATAGAAATTGTTTTCTACGATCATTTCACATTTATTTATTAATACTAATCCACTATTTTAATATATTAGTGCGAAGTAGTTATCTTAAAAGATTCCATTAACAAACGTATATAAGATATTTTCCTGGAAATCTATAAGCAAACATATTATTGAAATCAGTCCAAGAATCTCAAATAAAATAGGCAGATCACTTTAAACCCCGCTTTATATATCTTTTCAAGCAAATTGTTTAAATTATTGTCTCGAAAAAATAACAGTGGCTATTTAAAAATGAATGATACATTGTAATTCGTGTTGTTTTAATATTTCGGTTTGTTCGTCACAAACGTGGTGGCTATTCTTGAAGATACGCGACGTGACGCGTCTGCACGTCATGACTTGGAGACGAAGGCCGGCGGAAACCAGTCACGAGGTCAGATCTGAAGACATGTCTGCTATGTAAAACTATGCAAGATCAGTCATATAACAAATATATTTTTTGGACTTTCCCAAATATAAAAAACTAATGCTACTTAATTGAAGAAATTATGTTTAATAATTTATTTTTATAATCCAACGTAAGCTGTTTAAAGTTAACATTTTAAATAGTGGGGATATAAAGTAACATTTTCGATAGTAGATAGGTAAGGTACGTCGTCGGCGACGTTGAGTTCTGCTATTTATCACGCAATGCCTTCAGAAATCGACGGAACACACACGGTTAAAACTACGTTCCCTTTGCCTACCCTGCTATGTACGGAATAAAAAGTGAAGCTGATCTTTTTATTTTGAGGTGGCATTCGTATGTCAGTAGACATATTAAACTACCGCCATTTATTAATTTCCTCGCGTACTGCTCTGGATTCCTGCAGAATGAGCTGATAGTATCTTGCCCCCTGGTATGGTGGGTTTGAGACCTCAATGATTTTATGAATGGGTCCCAGGCGGTAGAAAGTTTCCAGCCATCCTCTCTATTGAAATTAGGATGTTTTTGTATTTCAATAGCCTCGTGGATCACTCTAGGAATGCATCTGTTTAGCGAGGATTTGGAGTTTATCAAACCTAATGTAGTGACTGGGTTTGTCCACAATGTGCACACCACAGCTGACTATGATACATGACCTTTCTTGATATCGGAGATGTGTTCCTTTGCCTTAACACCGATGCTTTTCTTTGTTTGACCGATGTATGATAAGCCACAGTCACAATCTAGTTTGTATACACTGACACTCTGTAAAGGAATGTTACTTTTCACTGATCTCAAGAACTGGTTCACTTTCTGTTAGGCTTGAACATCGCACCACCACCCACAATTATCTACCGTTGGCAAATCTTTGTTTCAGAGAGCCCACCACCTCTGTGACGCTGAACACCTAGGAGACAAGCTTCGCCTCGCATGTTATTAGCCAGATTAATTTATTATATTGTTATATATGTATGTATACATATATATATTTGCATTTACCTATGTAGCTATGTTTATGTAGCTCTTATTTAGAAACCAGCACGGATAAACAACATAAATTAAAAAAGTTTCAGCGAGGACTAACAAGCTTAACGTCTAACTTTTAATAAGTTTATACAGTGGAAAACTGTGAGCTTGACATTTCACAGCATACAGTAAAATATTTTTTCTTTTTGGATATATTTATTTTTAAACTGTGTTTGTTGTTTTTTTTTTTCTATATCAATTAAAATTACTATCAATAAAAATAATTATTTTAAAGTCTCTTTTATTTTCTTTATTATGTTTCGAGAATATTTAACTAGTTAAGCCAGTCTTTATTATTTATATCTTGACTGGCCGTCTGTCAGCTGGTGTAGTAGAGTCATGTTAAAGAACACTCTCACCCACTGTCTTACACGACTCGAGAGACTTTACAGCAAACACAAACATAAGATAATTTAGTGAAGTAAAAAACGGCAATATTTCAATAAGAAGCGAGAGAGTAAATTTTTGAGGTAACGCAAAGTTTTAATTATTAATGTTTTTTTTTCTTCTTTACACTGTATCCCGCATATAGCAAGGTAGATAGGGGGAACCTAGCGTTAAGAAACTTCGCTTCTCGCTTTTGAATTCTGGAGGCATTCATACAAATCAATTTTCGAAATTGTACAAACCTGATAAAACACAAATATAATTTTTCAAAACATTTTTTGTCTATTCAGATTTTTTTAATAGACTGTTATATACATATACATATATCATATCACAACTACATTTATACTTTATCAACAACAATTTCAACAGCCAGTTAACAAAAAAAAATCAGCTTGACGCTGTTCCCGCACACAGCAGGGTAGGCAGAGGGAACCTAGTGTAAGACACTCCGTTCCCCACTTTCTGCCGAATTCTGAAGGCATTACGTGTTAAGTGGCAGAACTCAACGCCGCACTTAACCTCGACACCAGAGCGAAGAAATGGAAATATAAATTTAAGTAAATATTTAATCTCCTGGAGTGGGGATCGAACCCACAACCAGTGGGTTTTACAGTCACACTTCGTGCCGCTGCGCCACGACTGGCCTCTATAACAATATAACTAATACTCCGAATTACACATACAAATGTGTTTCTACATATGTTATGATACTTAGAAATAGCGACGTTCCAGCCCAGTACCCCTGTATAGGGGAGCAATTTTACAATTCGTAGAAGCATGGCGACAGTCAATTGGATATTTAGAACACTTCCTATAATTCGTCGTGGGAAGCTCCGACGGATGTTAGCGTTCCAGAGGCGAGGCACCTTTCCGAGGAAATATTTTTATTGTTTCGTACCTATTACCGTGAAGTTATTAAACATAATGACATTTTCTTCTAAGTTAAATGTTGTTATTGTTTATTAGTTATCGCTTGTAATGCGTCGTAA
Source organism: Heliconius erato x Heliconius himera (assembly GCA_013421005.1). NCBI lineage: Eukaryota > Metazoa > Arthropoda > Insecta > Lepidoptera > Nymphalidae > Heliconius > Heliconius erato x Heliconius himera. The sequence goes on along the minus strand of JAATLQ010017677.1, from coordinate 7,641 downwards.
TTCCATGTCATTCAGTATTCTTCCATACAAACATACAGTTAATACAACTGTCGCCACATTCATTTGTAAATCAGCTTCACGCTGTATTACGCACACAGCAGTAGACAGAAGAAATCTAGTGTTAAGACACTCCGTTCCCCACATTAATATATGGGTTTTTATAATATAATAGCTTGTCCCTGTGCTTCATCCCAAGAAAAAGAGCTGAGGGTAAACGATTTTAGATAACAGTGTGTCCACTGAATGTGCTTTGGAGTTGATAGCAACTGACCCTAATTTTCATCGAAAAATCATCTTCAGTGATGATATCGATTTCTGGATGAACGGGTAAATGAACAATCGAAATTGTCAAATTGAGGCGATACCAATCCATATGAGATACAAAAGCATCACAAAAAAGTCAATGTTTGGTGTGGATGTTGAGCTAGCGACCTCATAGGTCCATTGTTCTTTGAGAACGGCGTTGGCCAGACCATCACTGTCAACGGTGAGCACTAATAGGTCGATAATTACCAATTTCATTTAGCCTAAATTGTATGATCTGAACACCAATGACATGTAGTTTCAACAGTACGGCCACTACTTGCCTCACAACTCATGCCACATTGGACGTTCTGCACCAACGATGGAAGTATGGTCAACTACGTGGAAGTGATATGAACTGGTCACCGAGATCGTCCGATTTGATTCCAATAGATTTTTCACTGTGAGGTTTTCTTAGATTGCAGTTGCTATGCAATAATCCACAAACCACACCTATTTCATTATTTTCTTCAACGTCTGCATAATTCATAGGTAAATACAGCCAAATGTATAACGCCAGAGTCATGGAAAATAGGACATTTTAGATGGACTTCACCCAGAGAAGACACCCGTGACTCTAATAATACTCTTCCAAACGAATAAAAAATCTGTAATATCTCACACACACTTCGTTTTGTTTAAATTGAAATATAAGAAGCGCTTAATGAAAGATTCTGTATATATATTTACCGCACTAATATCTGACAACCATAAATTATCCTATTTATACATTAGTAAAGAAATAAAAATGGTAGAGACCATTTACTAGAGACTACCATTACCATTACCATTTTAGAGTATTAAACTCTAATCGCAAAAACATATTGAAAAGTTAATAAAAAAATGCATTTCAAATAGCATTAAGAAGTAAGAACATTATTTAGAAAACAGAACATAATCTGGCTATTACTCATAAAAATATCGGTATAGGTGAAGTAAAAACGACTGCGTTTAGGTATACAGTGTATGATTGCAATTTAAAAAGAATATAGTTATGATAAACATTCACAGAAATATAATTTTCAAGAATTTAATATTGCTGCAATATTCCGAGAAGATGATTAATTACACCCGTCGTTTACATCAGATACTCAAAGTCCGTCAGTTGTTGTATCAACTTTCAATAGGTAATTTTTTATATTTAAAACTCTATAAGTTATAATCTGTTTTCTGATAATATAAGAATTTATAAATATTTTTAAGAGTAAAAGAATAGAATATTACTTATACATTATCACATCAGAGTAAAATTGAGATTAAAAAAATATATAAAAGCTAAGGAATAAAAAGATATATTCACATTTCTTTAATGTTATGATTTCATAGATTTCATATTGTGATTAATAATTTTGTAATTCCATATATATATTTTAAACTTCTTACATTGGATTCTCTCTCCAGTAGGACAAATTAGAAATCGGTTTGTCCAAAAGATAGAGTACGGTATTTGATTTCACCATTTAACACGCAATGACGTGAATTCGATTCAAATGGAAAATAAAACTCTAAGAAACTAAACTAACTGAACTAAATGAAACTAGGTTATTCGTATCTACCCTACTATATCCCGATAAAGGTGACTAAAAAAAGGAATCAAAATTTTTTTTTATCAGCTTCACACTGTATCCCACACACAGCAGGCAGAGGAAACCTAGTGTTAAGACACTCCGTTCTCTACTTTCTGTCGAATTCTGGAAGCATTGCGTGTTGAGTGGCAGAACTCAACGCCGCGCTTCACCTCGACATCACAGCGAAAAAATGGAAATATAAATTTAATTAAATATTTCACATCTAGTGGGGATCGAACCCACAACCAATCGGTTTTGCAGTCACACTTTGTGCCCCTGCACCACGACTGGCCTCTATATAGAAAAAATATATAAAATTGTGGTAAACATATTAAATGTTGCCCTGCAATGAAAACGTACGGTGAACGCGTTGCGCTCGGTTCCGTGGAAGAGCACCGGAAACACTGTAATTTACCCGCCTTTCGACCACAGTCACACCACCAGCTACAGTATCAAGTAATTATTCACGCCATTTTAGACACAAAAAATAATAGCATAAAGGATAGATTTGTATGAAAATATTTTAAAAGATGTTTTGTACAAGTTACTTCTTATAAGTATTTATTAAGGAAAAAAAGGCAACATTCATTGTTATTCCAAAGAAATACATAAATATATATTTATTGAACGATCACAAAAGGCATTTTTTTTTTGTTACAGTTAATAATATTTTAGTAAAACAGAATTTTTGTTAATTGCTGCGCAGATATTCTTCGAAGTACGCATTTTGAAAATGACGGTATGACCAACGAGTCGCCTGTCCTCTTCTGTGAGCCTATAAGATAAATACATATAAGATAAGATTTCTAAAAGATGAATCTATTAAATTTTTAAGTATGTAGGGAGAATAATGAAAAGAATAAAAATCTATTTATAACATTTTCGATTCGGTCGACGTCTTCTAATGTCAAAGAAAAATGACACTCCCTCCCCCATTAAAATACTTCCGTTTTCCACTTTCCACGAAATCTTGAGGCATTGCGTGTTTAGTGGCGGAACTTAACACCGCTCTTTGCTTCGGCACCAGAGCGAGTAAGTGAAAATATTAAGAATATCGTTCGCCCGAATGTCAATCGAACTCGCAACCATCGCGTTTTCAGTCGCACACTTGTGCCCCTGTACCACGACAACGTCATATAATATTGCAATTTGTAATTAATAAATCATTTTTTTCCATACCTAACATGGCCCTGGATAACTACAACATGGCCCTGGACAGGGCCCGCAACAATTGCTAGGGCCGCTACCCGGGGAAAACAAACAGTAGCCTCCTCCTTGCGGTCCTCCCACGAAACCACCGTAATAAACAGACATTTTAAAACTTAGAATTTTATCTTGAAAAAGGGGTTGACACTAAAATTTGAATATTTCATAAGCGAAATTTGTGTGTCGAAATTTGACAATAAAACGTGAAATTTTCTATATTGTTCTTTTTATTATATGATTTAATTTCTGCTTTTTTTTTGTTTTTTTTTGACAGATAGTTCTATCGGCCAGCATTTATTTATTAAATAGTATCAAGTAAAAAAATATTTCTTTTTTAAATTATATAGGTATGAGATTTTAAATTATACATTTGTGACATAGGTCAACACCGAAAATTGCAATTTGTTTTCAGCTTCACGCTGTATCCCGCATACAGCAGGATAGGCCGAGGGAGCATAGCGCTAAACATTGCGTTCTCTACTTTCCGCCGAATTTTTGATGCATTGCGTGCTGAACGACGAAACTTAACGCCGCACTTTGCCTTGTTACCAAAGCTCAAAAATGAAAATATTAATAAACAATAATTAATTCATCAATCCGAGTGAGCATCGAACCCACAACCGTCGCGTTTAAACACATGTATTTTTCGCTTATAAAACGACCAAAATAAAAGTCAAATATGGAAAATCCAGAGCATGTTGACGTAAAATATTGGTTTTGATGATTAACGAGTGTACGAAAAGGAATTCGTCGTAATTAAATAGTTACTACAGCCATATTGGATAAGTTAACTGAGCAATTAGCGAATACCTTTAAATACAGATAAAATATATATATAACATATTCAGGCCAGTCGTGGCGCAGCGGCACGAGGTGTGACTGTAAAACCGACTGGTTGTGGGTTCGATCCCCACTCGAGGAGATGAAATATTTACTTAAATTTATACATCCATTTCTTAGCTCTGGTGTCGAGGTTAAACGCGGCGTTGAGTTCTGCCACTCAACAAGCAATGCCTCCAAAATTCGGCAGGAAGTGGGGTACGGAGTGTCTTGACACTACTACTACTAACCCTCTGCCTACCCTGTTGTATGCGGGATACAGCGTGAAGCTGATTTTATTAAAACATATTTCATTTATAAGTTACGTATACGGATCCGGTAGTATGTGTATTTGAAATTCGAATGTTTATAACGTAGCCGCTGCTGTTTTGAAATTCCGATGAATGCGTTAGGAAATACTTAGATATTTCTTTTAAGAAATATATAAGTATCCGGTACATGGATAGAGGGAACCAAATGTTACATGACTTTCTCTATTTCCGCCGAATTCTGGAGGCATTGCGTGTTGAGTGGCAGAACTCAACGCCGCGCTTTGCCTTGAACACCAGAGCGAATAAATAAAATATATATATATATATAAATTTAAATTAATTTTTCATTAGTCAATTCCTATCCTGGTGTTAATTACTAACAGTAACTAGTCATCTTTTATTTTGCCTACATTGTTTATTCATCGAATTATATCTGACATAAAATAAAATAAAAAATATCTTAGAATGTAAACAACATACTTAGAAGGTAAGGCAACATTAGATATTTATTTAAAAAAAAAACACTTTCAACCATTCATGCCTAGAGATACAGTAAATTAAGTTAGTTATTATAGAATATCGTCGAGTTCATACATCACTAAACACAGTAGTATCACAACGGAAAAAGCAGATGTTCCGTAATTCCGTAAAACGTAACATAATTATTATTGTTGTAACGGCTTCTGGGAAGACCCCGACCCCTATATTGGAGGATTCCATGAAAAATATAAAAATCAGCTTCACGCTACACGCTCTGTATGCCGCACGCAGCAGAAAGAGGGAACCTTGTATAAAGAGACTCCATTTCCCGCCAACTTCTGGAGTCATTCGTGCCATGTAATCCTGGCCTGTGCCGTGTGATCCCGATCCCGGCCTAGAATAGGGTCATTCTGGTACTGGTGGTATCGTAAAAGGCGACTAAAGTACGTGTGGTAGAGTCACGTCGCCAGCAATGGCAACACGCATGGGCAGACTCGACCGGATCATTACCACCCCCCGCATTTAAAACCGGCGTGAAGTAGTGGCTTTATGCCACTGCGTTTCGCATCAGGTAATGCCGGGCTCCGGCGCCCAACCCACCTTAAAGGCAGGCAACGCACCTGTAGCTCCTCTGGTGTTGCACGGGGTCGTGTGTGGCGGTAATCACTTACCATCAGGTGACCCGAACGCTCGTTTGCCTTGTCTTTTCCATAAAATAAAATAAAAATTGCTTATTGAGTGGCGATACTCAAGCTCAACGCTGCGCTTAACCGCAACACCAGAACGAAGAAATAAAAAAATAAAAAATATATTATTTCCTTCAAAAGGAATCGAACCCACAACCTGTCGCGCTTATAGCCCCTACCCTACTGGCCCAGAAAAATAACATCATATTAAAAAAAAAAACTTGTACCTACGTTGTAATACCTATTTTGTAAGTAAATCGTTAAATCGTTATTAAAAAGCTTTCCTAAGAATATAATTACATTGAATTACATACAAAAACAATTATAAAGCCGCTTCCAAAGAATACAATAATAACAATACGTATATTACTTGAATAATAGTAAACAAAGATTTCTTTTAATTAATAAATATGTTTAATATATTTATTTATTTGAGACTGTCGTGGCGCAGTGGCACAAACCGGTGATTTTAAACGCGAGAATTGGGGTTCAATTCCCATTTGAGGAAAAAATATATTTATTTATATTTATATTTGAATTTCTTCGCTCAGGTGTTGAGGCAAAGCGCGGCGTTGAGTTCCGCCACTCAACACGCAATGCCTCCAGGGGAACGGAGTGTGTTAACACTAGGTTCCCTCTGCCTACCCTGCTGTATGCATCCCGCACACGTGAAGCACAGCGTGAAGCTGATTTTATTTAACTCATAATAAAAAGCATATCAATTTTCATTGTCTAATTTATAGAAGTGGTCAAAGAATTTGACTTTATGAGGACAAATAGGTTGTTTTATTTGTGACAATTGAAATGAGATTGTTGACGGTACATATTATTAAAAACGCGTTTTGCGTTTTATTTTATTAAATGAAACAGCAATATACAAAATAATAATGATTTTAATGTTAATAAAATTAAAGTTTAAAAGTTTTTAAAATTAATTTCTCTTTTAAAAAAAAAACTGTGCTACTACTGTAACTAAATTAAATTGAATTATTATTATACCGTAGCGTTTGGCGCTCCGTTCTCTCTGACTACCCCGCAAGGGATAAAGCGTGAAGCTAAGTTAAGTTAAGTTAAGTTATTATTATTACGTTTCAATATTAATAAGTAAACAAAATAATAATATGAAAAAAAAAACTAATCAAGTGCGAGTCGGACTCGATAATCAAAGGTTCCGTACTATCTTCAGAATTGTACATTAACAGACGGAAAATATCCTATTGGTTTTTATAACGCGGCGAAATTTCATGTATTAAAAATGATGTATAAATGCTTGTATCTTTTGATTACATTGACTTAATAGCTTGATTTCTAGACCTGAATATTTAATATTAATGAAATTTTATATTAAAGATACGTCCACGCGATCTCGAGATAAATGGTCTTGACGGACAGACGGACAACAAGGTGATCCTATAAGATTGTTTACTATACGTTCCGTTCAAAAGACAAAAATGGGACCCTAAAACTGTTCATAAATAATACAAATTTATAATGCAAAAGTAAGACAACTTCGCATATTATTTTAGCATATTGAAATACATGTTAATAAATGAATAAATATATTGAAATAAATACTAAAATGTTTCTTATTAATATAGCATAAGATATAACTCTTCCAAGCATATCTTCCTTACATCAACATACTTCCTGTCGCTATCTGATGTTGAGACAAAAATGTACTTCCGTCGCACCTTGCACTCTTACAGACACGTGCAGGTGCTTTTGTTATTTAGCACTAGAGACTCAAACGCGGTTTTACACGCTTAAGCTTATTTTTATACTATAGCCAATGGATATTTTATTTAACAATTACAAATTTTATAAAAATCGATTTAAAAAAATCCATACAAATTTTCAACCCCTATTTGATCCCTTTAGGGTTAAAATTTTTCAAAATCCTTTCTTAGTGGATATCCAGATTGTTAGGCGAACCAACAATCAGACACAAAATCTAGCTTTTACAATAAATTTATTTACACTTGTTATATACACATATACTCTCGTAGTCACAATATTGAAATATGAATTGTAATGACAAGTTGTCTTGACAATATCTTAGAACGTAATCAACACGAGTGCCGTGTCGTTTGTGCTTTTATTGGAAATCCACCGGAAAAGACGCAGCACACTACCGCCACTTAATACAATCGATAATGGAAACAATATCAAATGACGTACTTGTATTCACAGCGACACCTATTACTACATTATAAAGAACTTATGCTAACAGCTCGGCCATCCTGCTAATCGCGAGTCCCTTCGCGATTTAAGAATATTTCACAATTTTTAAATGTCCTAATTTAAATA
>JAATLQ010017675.1:0-19630 GCA_013421005.1 Heliconius erato x Heliconius himera | reverse complement strand
TTTGTATTCACTCCATGTTTGATGCATAAGTGGAAACTTTATTGGCTAATGTAATGTAGATATGTATTAGCTTTAAGTATTGTAAGTGCTGTTTGTTTCCCAATACAAAATAAATAAAATAAAAAATAAAATAAAATAATCTATATTATGACTAAACCATGTTAAATACAAAGGAGAAGAGAACCTTTTTTACTATGAAAAGATGAACCTAGTGTCATAACACTCCGTTCTCCTTCTCTCTTCAAGCTGAAAGAAATTGCATGTTGAGTTGCGAAACAACGCCGAAGTGCAGTGTTTGAAAAATAATATATGGTTAGAGATAATCTTTTATGGGTTAAATCAAATTAAAATCAAATTAAATTAGCTTCACGCTAAGTCCCGCACACAGCAGGGTAGGCAGAGGGTACCTAGTGTTTAGACACTCTGTTCGTCACTTTCCACCGAATTCAGGAGGCATTGCGTGGTGAGTGGCGGAATTCAACGCCGCGCTATGCCTCTACACCAGAGCGAGGAAATAAAATATAAATGTAAATAAATATTTCACTTCCTCGAGTGGGGATCGAACCCACAACCAGTCGATTTTACAGTCACACTTTGTGCCCCAGCGCCACCACCGGCCTCTATGAGTTCAGAGTGAAAAACAGCTTATAAATAATTCAAGTGGCTCGTTAAAATAACGACACCACTCATCGCGAGCGGACGATCCCGAATTGAAACAAATAACACTGATTGGGAAAATTTATTATAATTTTATTGATATAGCTATTTTTCAAAACGGAACTGTGTACCGTAAAAAGGTTTTTTTCACTTTCAGTTTGTCTGGAGACTGTGGCCAGTGTGGACCAGTGTGACTGGAGTGATTAAACACTCTATTTTTCTCTCGCTGTTGCAGTCTACTTAATTTAATCATAAATATTTTTCACATATGCTATACGTAAATATATTTTAGTGCCTTGATTTTATATCGTTTGTAGATACAATATTTGCCTGAAATGTGCCCAAGATTAGACCAAAGCGACACATCACAAATAATATATAAAAAATTAATAGAACATATCCATATATTTAGATTTTACGAAAACAAAAATCGCTTACAGTCCCACTGTGTCTATAATAATAATAATCCTGGTTGATGCGTTACAGCATAATATTTAATTATATACCTATACTCTAAGGGATCTTTACTTCTTGGACCTATGTTGTCTTAGTAAAACTACGCAAGCCTTCCAAAACGCCGGTTTCTTTTAAGTTTCAGAATTCTTAAAGAGAAATTTAATAATAAAGTTTAATTATGATAAATTTAAATCAAAATAATAATAGGAATCAAAATTTACTAAAAGAGAATAAATACGCTGTATTTCGCACATAACAGGGTAGGGGGCAGAGGGATTCTGGGAACCTAATGTTAAGACGCTTCGTTCCCACTAAGATCCGTTCTCCACTTTCCGCTGAATTCTGGAGGTATCGCGTTTTGTGTGTAGCAGCCTCAACGCCGCACTTTGTCTTGTTACCAGAGCGACAAAATAAAAAATTTCTTCGAGCGGGAATCGAAGTCGCAACCTATCGCTATATGCTTATAGTCCCACACTTGTGCCCCTGCGCCACGACTGGCCTCCATAAATACATTATATTTAACAAAAACAAACTGAATAAACAATGCACCGTAGAGTTGCAACAGCAGTGCCGAATCATAAGTTTAGTTAATATTCTGTATGATCCTCTTAGTTGTAATCGGGTTGTGGACAAAGCGTTGCCTATTGTTACTGTGGAGCTTTTAGTACTGTGATATAGCATAGATTTGTTTTTCATATGTAGAGAGTAGACTGTTTATGGAAAAGAGGAGAGGTAGTTTTTGAAAATTTTCTGCATTTGTTATATAGAGGCCAGTCGTGGCACTAGAGTATAAGCGTATGTCTGTAAACGCGACTAGTGAGTTCGATCCCACTCGAGGAAATGAAATATTTAAAATTTTTATATATAGAGGCCAGTCGTGGCACAGAGGCAGAAAGTGTGTCTGTAAAATCGGCTGGTTGTGAGTTCGATCCCCACTCGAGGAGATAAAATATATGCTTACATTTATATTTTTATTTCTTCGCTCTGGTGTCGAGGCGAAGCGCGGCTTTGAGTTCCGCCACTCAACGCGCAATGCCTACAAAACTCGGCGGAAAATGGGGAACAGTGTGTATTAACACTAGGTTTCCTCTGCCTACCCTCCTATGTGCGGGATACAGCGTGAAATTAAAAAGAAATCAATTTTACTTTCAAAATATCGTAGCATACTAAGGCTTTATTTAACTATGATATATTAATGATACGTGCATTTATATGAAACCAAAGGAATTGATAAACAAAATGTAACAGAATTTAGCTATGGACGACAAACTCATCGATGTTTGCCCCATCTATTATGAATGCTAAGCGATTCAATCTAAATGTGTATGTGGTTATCATATGTAGGTATAGTTACATTATTTACTGTTAATTCTGAACCATTAGGTTCCCTCTGCCTACCCTGTTATATGTGGGGTACAGCTTAAAGTAGATTGTTTTTAAATAATGAACAAACGTGCCTGTATTTAAAAGATATAAGCAATCCAATTGGCACTTACGTCCAAGTTGCTTCGATTTTCTTCGCTAGTAACATAGCAAAGCGTGTCGTTGACTTCCGCCAATCAACATATAATGTTTCGAAAATTTTGCGAAAAGAGATGAACGGAGTGTCTTGGTACTAAGTTGACGTATACCAAATTTGCGGGATGTAGCGTGAGCAAAAACACGAAAAAAAAAACTATTATTTATATTAATGAACATCTTTAAGCATTCAATTACAACCGCGTTGTTACTAAACTAAATGTTTTTACAAAAACATTGTTCCGGCGTTCGTCGATCGACTAAAGCGGCAGCTAATGGCGTTTATCCCCGACCGAGCCAAAATGTACAATATCAATACATATTTCAGTCTGAAAATTAACACCCCATTATTCTTTGTAAATGGTTGTCAGAAAATCTCTTTTCATGACGGCTTACATGTATTTATTAGTATGTCAAATTATATCTTATCTGTTTTACCTACGGGTATTTGTATAGTTAAATGAAAATAAATCAGCTCACGCTGTATCCCTCACATTGCAGGGTAGGCAGAGGGAACCTAGTGTTAAGATACTCCGTTTCCTAGTTTCTGCTGAATTCTGGAGGCATTACGTGTTGAGTAGCAGAACTCAATGCCGCGCTTGTCCTCTACACCAGAGCGAAGAAATGGAAATATAAATTTAAGTTAATATTGCATCTCCTCAAGTAGGGATCGAACCCACAACCAGTCGCACTTTGTGCCCCTGCGCCACGACTGGCTTCAAGTTAATGATAGTTAAATGAAAATAAGGAAAATATGAATACATACGTTTACATATTCAATCACGGTTTATTTACCATAGTAGGATAAGTATACAGGACACATACATTTCATTTTTATAACTATACTAACAATATCTAAATAATTATAAAAGTAGTTAAAATAGATCATAAGAATTATAAATTAATAAACATGCTAACACTACTACATACATTTATCATTAGAATAGATATTTCCATTTTATACAAAGATGAGGGCCTCCCGGAGGACATGTCGACAAAGAGGTTGAAGAGAATGGATGAGAGGAAGAGGTGTGAAGAGATCTGCAGCGTTTCCCTTTTTTTGGTGCTGGCTACCTCGGGTATAAGGAGTAAAGCTATAAAACAATATTCTAGAATGTTGATGAAAACCTCTCGTCCAGTCGATCCAACGTGCGTGGACCATTAGATACGATGTTTTACACAAAATTCCAGCTAACAGCCCATCATTCTTCTATACGTATATTGTTGTCAAAAAAGCGCTTTTCCATTAAACAACGTTTCAGTACAACATGTGAGGTTGAAACGTTATTTGCTATATGATAAATGACAATTATTTTAAGTATGAGTCTCGTGAGAGCATTAATCATGTCAGCATCGTGACTTGAACTTACTGGTTGGTGCCAATTTCTATTGTGAGTGTATAAGAAATCTATTAAGTTTATATAATATGTGTATGCTATAGTGGTGCAGTGGTTCTCCGAAAGTAGGCTAGGTAAGCAGAGAGAACCTAGTGTCAAAATCTTCCGTTCTCCACTTTTCAAAGATACATTGCGTGTTATCCGAACTCAATGCCACGATTTCTCTTATCAGAGCGGGAAAATAATGCATAATTTATTCCCCTAACTAAGTATCGAATCCACACCTTTTCCAATCAGACGTTGATTTACGATGACCTCATAAATAGTGAAAAAAAAAACAAATTAAATAACTAATATATTTGTAACTTGAAACGTAGAAAAACTCACGTTCCAAGATGTCAGATAGTAGTTCAGCATTTATCACTGTCTTGACAGGACTAGTTGAGACGCAACTTCCTCCGACTACGCAGAGCACATATAAAGAACTAGAACTTGTGTAATATTCCTTACAATGTGTGACAGATTGAGATACTTATTTTAAATGTTTATGTCTTTTGGGAAGTCTAGAAATTTTCCTTTTGATGTTTTTTTTGCTGGCCTTCCTTATTTTTATTTAAGCGATATTTCTAAGCGATCTAGATATTTACCAAAATAACTATATTGCACGTGATGGTTTTGAATTTTAAGCAGACAATCTTAGTAGTGTTGCTATTTCTTGTGTTAAATGCAGAAAGGTACACATAATATATGCTGAGTTATTATATCTTAAACTATACCACATAATATGCTGGTGGTATAAATACAATAAAATAATATAATATTATAAATATTGTTCTTCTTTCTATGTAAAATATGAGAATCAAAAGGGTTAATAAGAGCAGAGAACCTAGTATTAAGACACTCCGTTCTCATTTAAACACTTTCGGTCCTCACTCTCTGTTAAATTCTAGAGGCATTGCATGTTGAGTGACGAAACTCAACGCCACGCCTTACATCGTTACTCATTTCCTCGAATGGAAATCGAATTCACAACCTGTCGCGTTTACAGTCACACGTTAGCGCCGCTGCGACGCGTCTAATGTCAAATTCATTTAATCAATATTTAATTGCATCTAAATACATTCCACTTTATTATTAAAGCATTCTGTTAATTCCATTAAAGTTCATTCTAAATTACAACCTGTTTACTATGAATACTAATTGAACCCGAGTGCAACTTTGTTCTCTAACTCTAAACTATATTTGTCGAAACAAGTGCACTTCTCAAACCTGGGTGTTAACAAACTAGCTTATGTACCTCCTAGAGTTGTAAAACGGCGCTTGATGGCGTGTTTCGTATTTTACTGGAAATACTAATTAAATTGAATGTTGAATTAAAAAAAACACAAATAATCACGAAATGTATTTAAATGGGATTTATTTTAAATTTCACGATATATATTATAAAAGAAGAGTAGATAGAGATAATCTAGCAATCTAGTACTAATACTTGTTGAGTAGTGCAAGTCAACGCTGTACATTCAACAGAAGAGCGGGAGAAAATAAAAATTATTTATTATTTCAAAAGGAGGTAGAACCCGCAAATACTGCGCCACGATGGCGTCAGTTCATTTATTAATTGAGTTATTTTGATAGGATAGGAAGGCCAAATGTGTTCGACCTCCTTATATATTCCCTCCGGGGGATCCTCTTGCTTTTTATGTGACCTTCTTCCGGTACCTATCATAGGTATTTTGTTCTCAATGGTTAACCGAGGTCTCCCCCTGCCTCCCATACCATTCATTTTTGCTTCATAAATCATTTAACCATAATATTTCAAATACAATAATTGATCAATTGATACAATGATTGATTGATATATGAGCAAACATTTTTTATCATCATTTCGACAAAATAAATTAATACAAACAAAATATTAAATTAATTATTTTATAATAATTAAAAAAAAAAAAACAAATCAAGATCTCCAAACGAATCTCCTTACAAAGTCAGTACAATATTTAATTAGACAAGTTGGATCTTTGTGATATTTTAATTTCCTTGGGCCCGAATTTATTTGTGAAGCAACAGACAGCATTTGGGAAATAAAATAGCTGGGAGGCGTATACACGCGTTGTTCTTAATTGAATGGCGTCTTGTCACGTCTTTACCTCTTACTTTAGTTGATTCTCGATGCCCATATTCTGGAGTGTTGTTAACCGACTTGAAAATAGAAGGATATCAATTTGACACGAATTTATATACATGTATAATATTGTTGTTATTGGATAATATTTGTGTGTGACGATGTATTTAGATTTTCAAGCACGTGTATTAATTTTGTGAGTGTATGTACGTTTGTATGTTTGTTTATAGCTTTCTCGAAAATTTTGCTTTTTCGATTAAAATAAGGCATATTCTAACATTCCGAGTTTCATTGAAATTGGTTGTGTAGTTTTCATAAGTGCATCAACGCATTTCAATTTTTAATATTATCTTTTAGGGGAAACAGAAAAAAAAGTTTTTATCATATTTCTACAATGCTGTGAATTGACAGAAACTTTAGTACGATTCAACAACTGTACTACAATTTCTGTTAATGTGAAGACCTGGATGTATGTATTTTTTACGTCTGAGCTAGCTAGTTAGATAGCCAAGTGTGCTGTGCTGCTGTACTGGTGATATAACTTTATGACTTGGCACTGGTTCCTCATTTCAATTTTTCCGACAATAGAGTATAAAGATGTACTTTGCAGTGTACATACATAGTGTAACCCAATCGACAAATCAACAGTGATCTATGGATAGAGGACCTCAGTATCTATCTATACATTTCATCATTTATCAGTGGTTCAGCATATATTTGGGAATTTATGATTTCTTCTACAGAAACGAATCAACACCCTATATATAGCACTCTTGAATGAGTTTCGAACTAACAACTACCACCACACCAAGGCCACCACGTTGGACCATTCTACTCATCCATAACGTCAAATAAAAAACCATAAATCAATTTTAACAATGTTATAAAACCGATCTAATTGGGTAAACGTATCCGCGCGCACAAACGATATTACCATCCACCTCGCCCGTAATTATACGTAATCAGTTGTAATCGAGCGTGCCTAATGAGTTCCTGAGCGCTATATAATTTGCCTTGTAATAATGCTTTATATGCAGAACGACTCTACTAATTTTTAGCGGATTCGTAATAAAATTTGGTGTGTTGGTTCGATTCTGATTGATGTAGTTTGGTTCATAATTGCTGGTTCATAATATAAATATATAAAAATTAAACAATTTTTGTAGATTAGTAAATAAATTACTTTTTTAGAAACGTATAAAATATAGAACGTATTTCAATTCACGCTTTTTGGAAACCGTCCAAGCGCTCTGACTACTACGCCATACGTTGAACTTTAAAAAATATTTTCCCTTCCTAAGTAAAATAATACTTAAAAAAGTAAATTTTGTTAAAATAAATTATCATTGATTCTTACTCATATAGACTATTATCAATCTATTATTAATAATGCAAATAATTGAATCAAATCTACGTCCCCATCACCAAACATTCCAACCAAATTCCAAACATAAGTAATTTGAATCACAACGAAAACGGAGGAGGCTTTAGGACAAACTTTAGCTGGGCTTAAAAATAAAATTGTCCTCGCAAATCTGAGGGTGTCAGTAAATTTATGCAGCGGCTCCACGATAAGGGTCTTGGATTATCTCGCTCTTGACAAATGTCGGTCTATGACAGTTACATACTTGTACATTAAACACATGTGGCACTAAAATGTATATTGTTATAAGTTTTGATATAACATAGATAATGTAAATTCTCTTGTCAGTAAATAAAATTATTTGATAGAGCTTCACGCTGTATCCTACATATAACCCGGTAGACAGAGAGAGAGAGAGGCGAGTGTTAGGGCACTCCGCTTTCTATTTTCCGCCCAATTCAAGAGACGAAGTTGAATGGTGGAATTCAATGGTACGGCTTGCCTCAACATCATTGACAAGTAATGGTTATAGAAAATAATTCATTCCCCTGAGTTGAAGTCGAACCCAAAACCGTCGTGTCTACTGCTGCTGCGCCACAACAATTTTAACGATATTGTTATAATGACTGCATGTGTTATAATGAGTATTTAGTTTTTCGAATCTAATTCGAAATTAGTTTTGTTGTGAGAAATTAGATTTATACAGAAACGGCGTAAAGACCTTAATTCTGTATAAATATTTTATTTACAATCAAGAACAGAGCAATTTAGACATAAAAGTAAGAAACCCAAGATAGTCTCACAAACTAAAACCAACCTTTGAATAAACATTAGCCAATATAAAAAATTGTCATCAAATCTTCTGTAACTGAAATAAACAAAAATTCTCTAAATGTCTGAACAGCACATAGTAGGTACCGCAAAATATTGGAAAAAATTGAAAAAAATGCAGGCAAATACGTTAAAAATAACTAAGGCAAAAGGGAAATTAAAAATCCCGAGGATATCTACCCCTAATTAAACACTTAGAGCGGAAAGATAAATATTCTACTCTACGTAGAGCTCTATGAGAATAGAATTTTTAAAATTGTACGTAGTTTTACGTTACCGTATATACGTTTCGTTTGTTAGTTCTGGACTAAAAAGAAAGTCACTTAAATCTAAATTCGTTCTTCATATAACTTTCAGAAAATATGGTCGAGTTTAGTGGAAATTTTTGAAATATATTACATTCTTTATGAATGCAGCAGCTAAATATTCTTTTAGAATTTTTAAATGTGTTGTTTACTCACTGTGGGTCATAAGCATATTAAAATTCGTTTTAAGTGTTTCGCTTAGTTTGTCAATATGTATGTAGATACTGGTTCGAATTCTGGTACATAAAATTTATACAATTTGGCTAGGATGACTAAATGCATTCGCGTATAGATCGATTTGAGGCCAGTCGTGGCGCAGCGGCACAAAGTGTGACTGTAAAACCGACTAGTTGTGGATTCGATCCCGACTTCGAGGAGATGAAATATTTACTGAAATTTATATTTCCATTTCTTCGCTCTGGTGTCGAGGCAAAACGCGGCGTTGAGTTCTGCCACTTAACACGCAATGCCTCCAGAATTGGGCAGAAAGTGGGGAACGGAGTGACTTACACTAGGTCGCTCTGCCTACCTTGCTGTGTGCGGGATACATCGTGATGCTTAACAAAATAATTCTATTAAAAAAAATGCAAAAAATCTATATAAATCATAGCGCAAAACCACGAGCAAAAACTTGTATCAGAAAGCGGTAATGACAGGCCTAAATGGAACAATAGTTGATTAATCTCGGCCTGAGCTTTGTTAGTCGCAATGATAAGACCCCATTGTATGCGACACTTAACAGTATCTTTAAATATAATAACCATCCACTTGCCTTATACCACTTGCTCTTTAAATATAAATAAACGATAACATACTGTTTTAGAAAAATATAAATATTTGAACATAGCGGGATTTGAATCCACGCTTTTTGGAAACCGTGCATAGACCACTACGCCATATATTTCGGTTTTCAAGAGTATTTTTCTTTTCGAAGTGTTGAATTTAAAAATGTTGGAAACGATAACTTAGTTAGGAATATCATTTTGATACTTTTTTTCATTTCATCATGCTGCCATGTACAGTAGTCGTCACTCACAATTTTATGTGGATTTCTGAAGTAAAACGGAAAAAAAAATCCGTAAAAATTTCGAGATATCCTTTCTTAGTAGTTTGCTAAAAAAATATAGATATAGAACATCTGATGAAATACCTATTTTAATAGCCCAACTAAAACTTAACTATAAACCTAATGATTGTATGTTCGATATCCACTCGGGGGAATGATTATATTTGGATTGCTTTCTTTCATTTTCTTCGGTGCTGTAAAAAAAGGCAATGTTAAGTTGCGCTACTCAGCACAAGCAATGTTTCGAAATATCGATATTAAATTTAAATTATAACAATTAGTAAATGGTAATAAAAACAAAATACAGTATCAAAGATACTGGAGGAAGGTCACGTAAAAAGCATGTGGACCCCCCGAAGGGCATGTATGAAGAGGTTGATGACAGTGGACGAGGCGAAAGAGGTATGTAGAGAATGTAGCGTTTGGCGCTCCGTTCTCTCTGACTACCCCGCTAGGGATAAAGCGTGAAGCTAAGTTAAGTTAGTAAATGGTAATAGTATAAAAATAGTAATAAAATCCACGCAAACGAAATCAAAGGCGACACTGAGTTCTAAAATAAATTTGTCAAATTCTAATAATATCGCTTCATTCAAGTGACACATTGAAAATTATTTACAAATTGTTGTTGTTCAAACGCTCGGATTCCATTCTATCTAACGTCATACACATTAATTATTTTCCAATATAGTTTCTAATTATATCAATAATCTATTAACGTGAATATTTGGAGTAATTTACGCTCAATCAATAGATAAGCGTGTATATTATATATATAAATATTTTTTAACACCGCATTATTATTCGCGGTATTGAGTTACGCCACTGAAAACGCAATGTCTCGGGAACCGAGCGGAGAGTGGAGAAACGAGTTCAACTCTGAGATTGTCTTGGGAGCGACCTTCAGATACCGTTTTCATTAATACATTATAATCTATGAATGAAAAGGCATCTTAAGATCGATATAAAATTAAGAGCCGTTTATAAATACGGGTCTTTGTCTTCAGAACGGCGAAAAGAAAATTATTCATTCATTTTATCAGAGGGAACCTAGTGTTAAGACACTCCGTTCCTCATTTTCTGCCAAATTCTGGAGGCTTTGCGTGTTGAGTGGCAGAACTCAACGCCGCGCTTAACCTCGACACCAGAGCGAAGAAATGGAAATATAAATTTAAGTAAATATTTCATCTCCTCGAGTGGGGATCGAACCCAAAACCATTCAGGTTTACAGTCACACCTCGTGCCGCTGCGCCACGACTGGCCTCAATAATCATTCTTAATCATTCTTTCTAGTAAGAATCGAACCCACATCCACACAAACGCTGTCACGTGGACGGACCTGCTTAAGAAAAATGTAAAAACCGGAGCTTAGTCTACCTAAAAGTAATCAACCACGACATCCCCTGAAACTGTCACAAACACAAATTTATCACCGAAATAAAAACACCACACTTCTTCAAGTTATTAAGCTTAATTGTTGTATTTATGGAACGGCACAAAAAATCAACTGTTTCAAAATTAGCGAGTCATCCGCGTAAACAAAATTTAAGAGGTCGACAGCGCAAAAAAACGCGATTTATGAGGGCCGACAGAATAATAGTAGGCAGCGAGTAAAATGAAACGACGACAGACCAAGCGTAATTATTTTCGAATAGACTACTCCCGGCGTTTGACCCCGAAAACATTTTTGTTAATATATATATATAATCTACCTACGCACGGGTTTTTGTTGGAGTATTAATTTGTTATAAATGTTCTTTGAGGTCGGTCGTGGCGCAGGGGGCATAAGGGCAACTGTGAATGTGACAGACTGTGGGTTTTGTTCCCACTCGTGGAAATGCTTTTTAGATTTTCATTGCCTCGCTTTAGATCCGCCACTCAACAAGCAAGGTTTCCAGAATTTGGTGGAAAGTAGGGAGAGGAGGTGTCTTAATGGGAACGGAGTATCTGAGCACTGGGTTCACAGGTTCTCTCTGCGTAACTTGCTACGTGCGGGACAATACGTAATGCAAAAAAATTGTTTAAAATGACTTAATTGGTTTTAGAAGTAACTTTGTGTATCATATCAGTAAAGGGTAGGAATTCAGAACATAGAGTCGTTACACGTTCTCAGCTTTTCGCCAGAATTCAAGATATCGCGAGTTGAGTGGAGGAACTTAACGTCGTGCTTAAATTATAATAATATCATGTTAAAAATTCGTAATATTATTTATAAGAATTAGGATAATATTATAAACGATAACTGAAAATAAATTTCAATTACTGAACCTAATTGCTTAATAATTTCCTACAATTTATATCTAGTTGTTTAATCATGTTCATTATTATATGAATAAAGTTGAAAATTTTCTGCTTAATTAATTTCTATAGTGGAATGGTCTATTGATAGGGTTTATTTTTATGTACTATCTATATTATTTTGTTTGTTTTTTGTTTCTCCCAGTATCCCGCCCATAGCAGGGTAGCCAGAGGGAACCTGAAAACCTTGTGTAAGGTTACATTTCCGTTTCTCACTTTCGGTCAAATTCTGGTGGCATTGCGCGTTGAGTGGCGGAACTCAACACCACGTTATGCCTCGTTTGCATATCGAGAAACTGAAGGTATATATATCTAAGCGTATACTGTCGCACGCTAGCTCCCCTGCGCCACGACGTACTCAACTTAAATATATATTATATAGAAAAACAACAAAAATAACAGAAAACGTAATCAAAACGATTTAATATCAAAGTAAATTTCTACTTTTAGATAATTATTATTTACATAAAAAGTGTATTCACATTTATTATCTCAACCAAAGGAGAGCCCATTTCAGTCGTATATAAAAATTAAACAATAGAAATAGAATCGAATAATCTCGAGGCACCGCCATTGTGTGCAGCCGTCGGTCCTTTATGCCGAATATTTAATATTCTACTAAAACACGTTGCTGCAAATTTATCGTATAAATTTGATGGTAAATTTTAATACTATAATATATATTATTTGAAGGATGTTGATTAGCTAATTTATACATCCTGCTATAGCAGACCTATAGAGATAGGTATATGCTATAGAGTACGCAAAACTAGATTCTCTCTGCATAATGGCGATAATGGCTGATGGTATGACTAGTTTACAGATCGTACCAAAATTTAAGTTATTTTATGTACATTTTTATAAGGAAAACATAAAGGGTGTAAAATATCATATTTTCTCGTTTCCTTAAGCGTTTTAAAATATTCTTTCTCGGTACTTTCTAGCACTTAAAAAGGACCTACGTGTTTTTTTATCAGCTTCACTAGGCAGAGGGAATTTAATGTTAAGACACCCTATTCTCCACTTTCCGCCGAATTCTGGAGGCATTGCGTGTTGAGTAGCGGAACTTAACGCCGCCCTTTACCTCAACACCAGAGTGAAATGGAAATATAATTTAAAATAAATATTTCATTTATTGAACCCACAGACAGTCGCTTTACAGTCACATTTTGTGCCCCTGCACCACGATTAGCCTCAAATAACCACCACCTACATGTTAAATATAGCTATAACACGAACCACATGGTTGCTTGCGAATATATTTTCTTGCTGTGTCTCGCATATAGTAGTGTAGAGAGAAGGGGAGTGTTAAGGCACTCCATTCCCCACACGCAGCCCAATTTTCGAGACATTGTATGCCAAGGGTGGTATGTGTTACCACACCAGACCAAATATTGTGTCGTTACTAGAGCGAGAAAAATAATTTGTTCATTACTCGAGGTTGAATCGAACTCACATCCGTCATCTTTACAGTTAGACGCTAAGCTGCTGCGACATGATGGTCTCAGAAATATAAACCTAAAAGAATTTAAAATTACAACGACACAAAAAAAGTCGAAGCTTTTCGGTAAAAAAATTACTGCTACAAATTGGAGCAAAACCCCAAAATCCTATTAAGGGCCAACGAGAGAAAATAGTGTACACGCTAAGTAATGAACAATTAAGTAAGCTCTTTTGCTTGGTGCTTATAATTTGCTTTTTAAATGAAATATTTTTTACATCTTCCGCGCATATAGTCTAGTGTAAATATTAAGACATTCCGTTGTCCACTTTTTGGCTAATTTTAAAATATTGCTCGGAACCGGAAACACTCACTCGCCAGCGCCGTGCTCTGTAGGGAAATCTCAGGAGGAAATGCCGTAATTTAGAAGTAATCAATCCTCCAAGTGAGGAATGAACACATAACTATCATGCTTACGGCCAGATACTAGTCCATTGTGCCACGAGGGCCTTAATATCGAAATAGCAAAGTAACACACGACATTAAAACGCCACGGTTGTTAGTTTGATTCCCACTCTGAATTATTTTTATTTCCCCTCTCTCTGACATTCCGCTTTTTAACATACAATAACTCGGAAATTTGTCAGAAAATGGGGAAGCAGTGTCATTACACTTTGTTCCCTCTGCGTGCGGGATACAGCGGGAAACTCTAAAAAACACTCACTAAAGCTTTATATAATAAATATGCATATTATGCTCATCGTTAAACATGATATTTAGTGCCACAGGTAAACAATAAAGTATTCAAATAAATGCATATCACATTTATGTATGAATAACAAAATAATTCTACTATATATTTCGAAGGAAACAAAAGAGTTTTTAAATTATTATACCTTCGGTGACGTAAATTCAATTTTCATTGTGAATTTATTGAAAGCTGCATACATATATGAACATAGTTATAAATCTTTTATATTGTATACGGTGTCCGTTATTTTGCTGGCATAATTCTATACTAGTAGTAGCCCACAGCTTTGCTTACGTGGACCTACCACCTAAAGATAAAATCTAATTTTTAGGGTTCCGTACCCAAACGGTAAAACCCCGTACTAAGACTCATCTGTCCGTCTGTCCATCTGTCACCATACTGTATTAGTTATTTAGTAATAATTTAACATGTGAAATTTTCTGTTGCCGCTAAACAACAAGTACCAAATAAGAGAATAAAAAAAAAATTAAAACCGTACAACAAAAATGATTTTTTATTCGTTAATATATGAAGGTTTTCTTAATGTGCGAGTCCTACTCGCACTTGGTCGTTTTTTTTTGTTTCTTTACGATTTTTTTAAATCCTCTCTAGAGTAACCCATATGCTCTCCAAATTATTATATTTTATTTCAGCTTCACGCTGTATCCCGCATAACAGCGTAGACGAAGGGAGTTTAGTATTAAAAAAAATCCGCTTCCCACTTCCCGCCCCATTCTGGAGGCATTGCGTGTTGAGTAGCGGAACTCAACACCACGCTTTGCCTCAACACGATTCCACAACCTGTCCTGTACGTGTACAGTGACACTCCCCCCCTCCACCACGACTCGCCTCAATCATATTAATTCATTTTATAAATTAACAAATCATATTTATTATATTACCAAATACTGTTATTTGATTTATTATCGGTTTGAAATATACAGAATATACAGAATAGTAATTAATGGGTGGTAGTTAAATTAGAGGAAAACCACATTTCGTTGGCGCGGGCTAATTAAATTAGATGTATTAATTTAGATTACATATTATCAGTGACTTGTTGTATATTATCAGTGACTTGTTGTATATTAAGTGCTCTTGATTTCATTGTATTATGAAATATTTGGTTGTGAATTATAAAGTAGTACCACCTCTATCGATTGATATTAGTATTTTAAAGCTATATTTGATATTAGTATTATAAAGCTGAAGAGTTGATTGGTTATATGCACTAATATCAGAAATTACGATGTTAGGCAATAGGAACCCGGGAATCTACTGTTAACACAATCCTAAATATTTAAATTCCACATCCTGTCGCGCTTACAGCCGCGCGCTTATGCCCCTGTGCCATGATTGGTTGCAACTAAGGTAGACTTGGCTAACTAGAACTTTATCCTTCTCTTTTAATAAATTGAACACAAAAATAAAAATATTAAGAATTACACAAGTGATCCTGCTATCAAAGCAAGAGGTGGAGGCCGGTATGTGAACACACAGAAATAAAGCAACAAAGCTCTGTTCAGATCTCATTGACTGTACTAAACTATTTGTAAGTAATTTTAGGGTTCGTATATAAAAGTGTCATCAATCAGTATCGTTGATATAATATTATTGATATTAATATTAATAACTTAATATAATATAGAAAAGTTCGATTTAAATAAATCGTTGTATATAAAAATGTTTGGATAAATGCACTGACCGATAGATCGCCGCCGTAGAAAGGATGTATGACGAAGGTCTCGTTGCCAATGTGAATTACGCCAGACACCCCATTGCACGTGTGGAAGGCAGCGGTAGCTCCTGGATAGTCCTTGACAGTGCCGTGGTAGTAGCAGTGTTCGATTTCCTGGACAAAGAGAAACAGTATTTACAATATTTTTGTTTTTGATATTCACTACACACTTTATCCCGCAGAGTTTAACCCAGCAAAAAATTGTCCCACTGAAAAAAAATGGTGTTAATTTACAGTCCATTCAATTTTCTCCATTTTCTGTTACAATTCGGGATGTGTTTCAACTGGTTTTTGACTGAATGTTTCTTTTTTAATAGATTGCGGAAATAGAAATAATTTATTCATTAATATCACTATATCCTCGCTTTGGTAAGTAGACAAAAAACTGCATTGTGTTCTGTCAACACGTAATATCACGAAAACTTGATGGAAAGTGGGAACGGAGTGTCTTATATCAAAGGCAGCATAGCAGTGATACCGACTGGATAGTGAAAAAAATGAAATTCCTTATGTCATGTCATAATCAAGTGCTGAATATTTAAAATAATAAAAACTCGCTAACTACAGATTTCCATTTTCTTTGAAAGTCATTTCGATACATAAAACGTGAGCGCTTCACAAATAAAGTCGATATATTAAAATTTAAATTTTTAATTAATAGAATATTCAACAAAAAATGTCAACAAACATAATTTTAATATGAAAATATTTTCTATAAAAGCTTAAGTAATTAATGTAGAAAATGTAATTTTGTTCATAATATTTCATCAAAAGTATTTAAAAGCGTCCTGAATATGTGATTAACAACGAATTATAAAATGAAAGTACTCTTTAAAAATGTCAAGCTATGAAAATAATATTATTTTTATACGTACTTTGTAAGTTCGCTTTACAAATGTGTAGCTAAAAACACATTTTTTTTTATGTTTACTGTATTTTTATTTAACAAAAACTTATAAAGAAAATTTGTTATTAAGACACTGTGGGGACTGAACCCACAATTATTATGTGTTAACAACACTACTTTTTGTGCATTTTTATTTTTTTTCACTTTTTTGTGGTAAAAAAAAGGAAATATCCAGCTATATTTAATTTTTAAGAAAAGTGTAAAAATTTATTTACTTGAACCCTAAAAGGGGGAACCCTTTTAGGGTCCAACTAAAAAGGGTTGTACCCTTTTGTGTAGACTACAATCATAGATATGTATTCTATAAATTAAAATAGCATCTCAAGATTGATCTCAGATTGATATCAGTTTATATATATGGACCGTAGATTATTAAAAGGGCATCTCAAGATTCCTCTTAAGATCGATCTCGAAGTTGAAAAAGAAACCCTTATTCTAAGGCTACAGCACACAATGTTACTTAACGGCAACTTAATTTAAGCCGATTGATTGTATGTAAATAGATTTTAATGAAAAACGTGACCAGGCAGCATCTACCTCTTGAGTTGATGTTGTATCCGGTCAATTAATTCGATGAGATAATTATAGATTACTAGCCATTTACCGCTGGTTTACTTCATTGTTACAATCAATTTTTATATCCGAATGAAGAATGAAGGTGTTGGAAAAAAAGTTTAACTGGTTGTTCTTTTTTTAGTTTCCCTCTATGTAACGCACATAGCACGATAAATTGTGTCTTCAGTGTCGGTACTCAACGCCGCACTTTGCCTCGTTACCAAAGTCGAGAGAAATGAAATAAAAATATTAAATATTTCATTCCTCCGAGTGAGAATTGAACCCATAACCGCCGCGTTTACGGTTACATCCTTGTGCCCCTGCGCCACGATGGCTGTTTTTTTTTTTTTTAATATTTTGAAATCTCAAATATTTACATTTATTTAGTTGCATACTGTACCCCGCCTATAGCAGGGTAACCATAGAGAATGAAGTGTTAAAACAGTATGTATTCCAGTTTATGTTCAAATACGATGTAATACACATTGAACGGCGGAACTCAACACTGCACAGTATCTTACATGGTTAAATAGTTGTATAGCCAGACGCTGTCACAGCTGCGACGGCTTCGACAAAACATTTAAGTATTCAATTTTAATTAAAAGCAAGCAATAAGAAAATTAAACAACAACAAATCGTATTTTTCATATAAAAAATGGCACAATGTGGCTTTAGAGGCTTTCACGGCCCAATGTTTTTCAGATCGTTTACCCGCTGTTTTTGTCTTAGAGATATTTATATTAGACCAGATTTACCATAAATATGAGATTGGATGAAATTAGGTTAAGTTTTTATTCAGAAATAATTATGTGATTATTCGTTCTTGACGAGGATAAAGAGAACTAATTTTTTATTTATTAAACATTGTAAGGACGGGGTCAATCGTGGTGGCAGGTTGTGGGTTCGATTCTCATCTGAGGAACTGATATATTTATATTTTCATTTCCTTGGTATAGTAGTGAGGCAGAGTGCGTTGAGTTCCGCCACTCAAGGCGCAGTGCGTTCAGAGTTCGGCAGAAAATGGAGAAACCAAGTGTCTTAGAAGGCACGCAAGTGTCTGAGAATTGAAGGATAGTTTTGTCCCAATATCAGGAATACTAAAAATAGTCACTAGTGACATAAAGTCAATAAAGAAAAAAATGGAGGAACCAACCATCTCAACAAGGCCCATCCAGGAGGAAATGGATGTAGCAGATGGCAGAGGCCAGTCTCAATTAAAGAAATCAAGAAACCTGCTGCAATAAGATACGCGAACGTGGCTTCCACACCAGCGTGTCTTCCGCCACTTAATAAGTGTTCCGAAAATTGGGCGGTATTTCTCTCTGCCTAATCTATTATATACGGAATACAACATAAATCTATAAAAAAAATGTATAATAATAAGCTACTACCTATATTAAAATAACTTTTAAAAAATCAGCAAATACAGTTAGTCCACTGAAAACCGTTTTCACCATTTAGGTGAAGAACATTTCTTTTCTCTTTTAGATAAACTTAATTAATAAATCCTCATTAAAAGATTTTGCCCAATTATTAAGGACAGTTTAGGCAACTTAATTTAATATACTTAGATATCTTATAAAATAAGAACGCATTTCGTCTCTGTCTGGCCTTTCTAAGCGATCTTCTTCTAAACCACCCAACGGATTTTGATGTGGTTTTCACCATTAGGTAGAGTATTTTTCAGGGAAGGATTATATATGGTTTATTATATGTATATTTTATTGTAATTTGACATAAATATGATAAATGTGCATAAAGTCCTACCCGTTGAGACACTTTCACGCATGCGCTGCCTTAATGGTAAGTCTTACATGAAAATAATGTACTAGAGTATTATTCCTCTTAATAAGATCTACAAAAAAGTCAGCGACAGCATATTTGTATCTACTAAGGATAACATACAGTAAGCATATTTCTGTCTAAAAATAGCAATTTAAATATATTTTTTATTGTGAGGGATGTTTGTCGATAATAGTATCAATCCTTATCCTTTTAAATACTTTATTAATTTTCTACGTTAAACGAAGATAAAATTTGCTCTTTACACTAATTCGAAATTACGAATAGTTTTAGAGAAAAACGCATTTAATTGTTGACACATCACGCCGGATATAAACCGCAGTTTTGGCGCAAGTTTTATTTATTACCTTACTCTCAGCATATAAATAAGTGTATTATTTACGTTGGCCATTTAATGGAGATCAAAACTGTCTTTTACTGTTTTTCATTTTAATAAGTACTTTAGAAGTTGTTACAATATCAAAAAATCCTTGCTGCGAAAC
>JAATLQ010017670.1:2410-39948 GCA_013421005.1 Heliconius erato x Heliconius himera | reverse complement strand
AATATAAACTTCTTGAAAACTTAAATACTTATATCTTTAGTATTAAAATGATTAATATTCTTTAGTATTAAAATGATTAATATTCCTCCCGTCGTAATTAGTGTTTAACTCCACAGAACGTTTTTTGCGTTATCAAGATTCGTTAGTACCTACTATTAGTCAATAGATAGCGTTACTTGTGTCGTTTTTTACTATCTCAAATATTAACGTCTTGAAAACTTAAATACTTATATCTTTTGCTAGAGTGAAGCAATTACAATGAAATAAACACTAAAACCTACCTTGATTTATTTGTAATTTTTATGTATAAAAGTTGCTTAAATTTATTGTGTACTTTTTACGTGATACGTGTTCACATAAACAGACAAACAGACAAACAGACAAAAAATCCAAAAATGTTGGAAATGGATTCTGTTAGTTGTCCTTTAACACCGCTAATTTTTTCTTAAATATTTTCAATGTACAGAAACGACTTTTCTACAGATTTATTATAAGTATAGATTGAGTAAAGTGATGTACTATAATTTTATAGAAGACATCAATATCTACAGCAATAATACAGCGTGAAGATGAAAAAATAAATAAAAGAGTATGTAATTCCTCTATAGATATACTGTTTTATATTCTGTCATAATGAACAGCTTTAAACTTTACATTCCCGTAGTATTTTTTTTTTCAATTATTACTACCAGTACAGTGTCGATAATAATGTGGTATCTATATATTTATACATATTTAATATTTTTTCGCCCTTAAGTGTTTTTCAGGTGGAAAACATAGACAATTTATTTATAAAGTGAATTAGAAAATAATTTATAAACTATAAAAATGTTGGTAGATTTTATAATTCTGATTGAATTTAATAACTTTATATATATATATATATCATTTATATATATATATATATATATATATATATATCATTTATATATATATATATATATATATATAAATGATATATATATATATATATATATATATAATTCATAAGAAATCTAGCCGGCTTCATTATTTATTATCTGTGCAACATCAAAATTATACTTAATTTTAATTTTAGAATAACGGAAGTACTGGGTGAAGATAAACCAATTGAAATGAGAGATCTACAGAAATTAAAATATCTTGATGCCGTTTTAAAAGAGTCACTACGCCTTTATCCACCTGTACCTGTCCTCAGCAGGTCAACTATGGAAGATACTCAAATTTGTAAGTATTTTATTATATTATATTTCCAAGGACACTGAGGATTAATTGCATATATTCAGGGTAAAGTTTTTTTGGAAAAAAGATATATTGAACATTGTACATGATTGAGCATTGATGAGACGGCGAAACGTTAGCACCGCTGCGCCTTTGGCCGTACACAATGCAGTGTTGGTACCGACGTTGTTATACGGCAGCGAGTCGTGGGTATTATAGAATTAGAATGAAAAAAAGATGAATACCGTGGAAATGCGATGTCTTCGTGGGATATGCGGAGTCAGTTTAGCTGATCGAATCCACAATCAAGACATACACAGAATGGCAGGTACTAGTGAGGATGTCACGGTGAAAATGGGCTGGTTTGGGCACGTCGAACGCATGAGTGATGAAAGAATGGCAAAAGAGATTTAGGACGGAAAAGTGAATGGTAAGAGGGAGACTCCGGACTTTCGAAAACACAGTATCAAAGATACCGGAAGAAGGTCACGTAAAAAGCATAAGGCCCCGCCGGATGGCATGTATGAAGAAGTTGATGACAGTGAACGAGGCGATAAAGGTATGTGGACACCGTAGCGTTTGGCGCTCTCTAACTACTCCGCTAGGGATAAAGCGTGAAGCTAAGTTAGTTAGTTTTTTCAGAGGTAGCACGTACCTTTAGTACGTACACGCTCACCTACATTAAAGTAGAAATACTCGTATTTAAATATATTTTTAAGAGTAATGTAAAAATATATATATATTTATTATTACCGGACCCTTTATGTGCGCCTTTACTGCCGTCAGACGTCCTAAAGGTGGTTTAAAATTGAGGCAAACTACGTTTTACTAACATGCCTAAATTTTAGTGATCAAAATCTTCTAGAGATTTAAAGGTAATAGAGTAAAACATAAGCGTAAGGGCACCGCCCTGACCCTAAAACGTGAATCTTTACCAGATCGCGGCTGCAATATGAAAATGTGATCTTTCTGAAGGTACTTGTTAGGCTTGCTTATATTAAGATTATATTAGATTGATGATTCGTGATGTTGATTGATTTGTGAGACCAATATCAGTCATTGCATCGAGCGCACTACCGCAAAGCGGCCGCTATATCTGATTTATGCACGGCACACACCCCATTGTCGCGTCTCGAATATTTTTTACGTTTGAACAAGGTAGTAGAACCATAGGCAGACACTACTAAATACACCAGAATTCCAGGACATAAATAACACCGCACACTCGTATGAGAAATGCAGACACTACTATATACACCAGAGCTGGGACATAAAATAAGAACATACACCTACTAATCATATACCAAGTCGTAGAACAAAAGTGGTATACATTATGTCAACGAATGTATTATGTGCCTATTTGAGCACCTCTGGATCAGCTTAGAGCTTTTAAATTATCGTTTTCTAGTAAGCTCACCTGATGGTAAGTGATTACCGCCGCCCACGACCCCGTGCAACATCAGAGGAGCTACAGGTGCGTTGCCGGCCTTTAAAGTGGAGATAGACGCGGTTTTTGAAGGTACCCATGTCATATCGACCTGGAAACACTGCCGCGGGTAGGCCGTTCCACAGTTCCGTGGTGCGTGGAAGGAAGATCCTACGAAACCGCACAGTAGTGGATTCCCACGTATCCAGGTGGTGTGGATGATATTTTAGCTTATGGCGTACGGTGCGGTTAGAAAATTCGGCGGCAGGTAACAGGTCAAACAGTTCTTCAGAACATTCCCCATGATAAGTGCGATAGAGAACGCACAGCGAGGAGACGTCTCTACGCAAAACCAAAGTATCAAGCCTTTCACAGATTATTGGGTCCCAATGATTCGAATGGCTCTACGTTGTATGCGATCAAAAGGTTCAAGCTGATACTTGGGTGCACCAGCCCAGAGATGAGAACAGTACTCCATATGAGGCCAAACCTGGGCCCTATATATGGCCAAACGGTGTTTTGGCATGAAGTACCATCTCGCTCTGTTGATGACCCCCAGTTTCTTCGAGGCCAACTTGGCCTTGCTTTCCAGATGATCGCGATACTGGCAGTCACTCGAAACATTAAGGCCCAATATACTGATACTGGGTTGATATTCTGAAAGATTGGTGATACGATAAATGGGATTTTTTTTGTGGTTAACACGCAAACTTGTGTCTTCAGGGGGTTAAACTGAACTAGGTTCCTTTTACTCCATGAGGAGACATTGTCGAGGGATGCCTCAACAGAAGACGCAAGTTTATTTCGGCACTGTTCGGCGTTTTCCCGAGAAAGACTTGCTCGGCCGGAGTAAACAGCGTCCAACGTGCTATCATCTGCATAGCAATGAATAGCTATAATCCTCTAACATGTCATTGATATGCAGAAGAAACAGCGTAGGGGACAGCACGCAGCCTTGGGGAACGCCAGCGTTCACGGCCATATGTTTAGAGCAAAACACCATAGAGGTCATGCCCTTATCCTAGTGCAAAATTCCTCACATACAAATCAATTATTATAAAAGTTTAGCATGTACTTATAGTTATGTAATTAAATATATATTATAATGTGTAAAATTGTTAAAATATACATATATAAACACTCGCTTAACACCTTAGATCTAAGTAAAGTTTTGTAAAATAATGTCAAGTTAAAAATAACATTTTCTTATTATAGGTATTAATTGTATGTAAACAATAATGTAATTAATATATATGATAAGGAAATTAAATATAATAATAAAGTAAAAAACGGTACGGACCAAGTGTCTGTAATGCTAAGTAACAATAATAATAAACAAAAATATCGAATTCAGCCTGGTGGGCTTCTTGATTTGATGAAAAAATTAGAAGGTTTTGATTTTTAAGCGTAAATACCTTAATATCCTTTAGAGTCAAATTATTGAAATTTTACATACATAACAAACCAGAGGATTTTTAACAAATGTGCCAAATTTTATGCATATACGCTAATGAATTAATAATTTTCGGCGTTTCTAGCTTTTTAACTTGGCAGGAAACGCTAGTGTGTGTCTTCATTGTACTTAGTTTTAAGTTTGTGTTATTGTATTATATTTTCTCTACTATTATATAACAGTAATTTATAAACTGAATCAAAAATTACCATATATTATGTCGTATTCTCTTTAGATATGTAATTGTAAAGAAACTTGTAATATTATGGTTGTTTTTTTTTCTAAGTAACTAAATTTACTCAGTTTTTGGCTTCACAAAATTTTTATTAAATGTTGTTTATATCTATTTGTTTCAGCCTCAGATCTAGTTATACCAAAACACAAACACCTCTTGATTAATATTTGGGGATTACACCACAACCCTAACCACTGGGGTCCAGATGTGGAGGAGTTTAACCCTGATAGGTTTATATCGAGACCACCGCCTGCGCCCGGTGCCTTCATACCGTTCAGTACAGGACCAAGAAATTGCATTGGTTAGCATTTATTGTATTATTTTTAGAGCTAAATAAAAATACATTTTGTTGCTATGCAATTTATTTGTGGCGTAGTGGGTTAGAGACTGACATTAAGCCCGTTGGTTGTGGGTTCGATTCCAACTCGTGTATATATTTATATTATAGTTATTTGGATTTCTCCACTCTGGCAGAAAAGTAATGTGTTGAATTTGGCCACTCAACACACGATTTCTCGAAAATTTCATGGAAGAGAGTGTTTAAAACTTCCTTCAATTTCCTACTTTCATGTCTGTGAACCTTACAAAGTCCAGCAGTTCAAAAATAAGACTAAGTTCTCTTCGTATGCTAAGTTCTATAGTTCCTAATAAGTTTTAGACATAGTTCTGGCGTTTTTACCCAAAAAAAAGACTTGATAAAATTATCTGCCAACTTCCTTTGGCAGATATTTTTTTTACAAATAATTATCAGGGCGAGTTCTGTATATCATCATCATCATATCATCTGTTCTTCTGATCATTTTTTGCAATAGTTCTCTTGATTTCACGGAAAAAAAATATTTTTAATAAAAGAAATCGTTTGTTTTGTAAATTGTTCGAATCGTAAAGTATTTTTTAAAAAGATAAAATTATATTTTGACTCCAGAACTCTTAGATTTTTTTACAATAATATAAGAGTATCTTTGAAATGAAACAAAAAATCACGTTTTTTTATTTAACTTCATAAAAAGTTAAAACCTAAACCTAAATATAATTATAAGAAAATTAAATTAGTTCTAAAAAAATCTAAATTTTAAATAGAATAATTAAAAATAAAATAAAAAATTGATAATAGCCTTTATTGACTGACCAATTAAATTACATACTAAATTAGATTTAAGTATAATTAGGTACAATCTACTATGAGGATAAAACTTATTTACTTATTACTTATTTAGGAAACGTATAAAAAATAACATTGCGGAATTTTAATCCGTTCCTTTTGGAAACCGACTAAGGCGCGGGCTCAAATCCCACTACGTTCAAATATTTGTAAAAAAAATAGAGGAGAAGAGTAGAAGCCAGTTGTGGCACAGAGGCACAAAGTGTGACTGTAAACGCGACTGGTTGTGGGTTCGATCCCCACTCGAGGAAATGAAATATTTATTTAAATTTATATTTTCATTTCTTCGCTCTAGTCTCGAGGCAAAGCGCGGCGTTGAGTTCCGCCACTCAGTAAACAATGCCTCTAGAATTCTGCGAAAGGTGGGGAATGGAGTGTCTAAACACTAGGTTCCCTGTGCCTACTCTGCTGTGTGCGGGATACAGCGTGAAACTGATTCCAATAATTGTACCTTTTCAGAATAAGTATTTTTCTTTCTTAATTAAGTATGTAACACTTTAAAAATGTTAAAAATTATTAACTCCTTTTTATATTTTTTCCATAAAATAATACACTACCACAGCTAAACTATATTTACTTATCTTCTATACTTATATATATTATATTTTTAACTTTCTTACTTTAATATGTCTATCTAATATTTTCATTTGGTCAGGTTGTCTTGAGATGTAGGCCTCCTCCAACTCCCTGCAATGGTCTCTTGCTTTGACTAGCCTTTTCCAATGTTTCATTACCTGACTACCCCTTTTTCTTTTTCCGTCTCTGGGGTAGTTTTGTATCATATGTACTGGTCCATTTCTATTTAAGTGACCATATGTTGCATAATACATCTTTACTCTCTCGTAATTTTCCTGATTTTGATAAATCTCCGATATTGATTAGCCAGCATGCATTCAAACTTTCAGATGCCAGCTGTTGAGGTATAATTTGTAATGTTATAGAATATTCTGCAAACATTGTAGGTCATTAGTAAATATAAGATGATGTAGTTTTTTTTATAATATTCCATTTTTTCTTTTTCTTAAAATGCTGAAAATGATTTTAGTGACAATGGATTGTCTCAGTAAACCAATCAATCAAAAACACTTTATTACAAAGATGATAGTTCGTTATACGGGATATCATACAAGTACTATAAATACACAAATACAAACAAACAGACATATATACAAATGGTATAATATTTAAATATATAAACAGTAATATACATGAAAAACACCTCTTTAAGACGTGTCGACTCGTTCCATAATTGTACTATTTATACTATTTATACTGATATTTTTCAACAATTTAAATATTTAACTGTTACTTTTACTATTCATTTATATACTTTGCTGGCACTTTTTTATGTATAACTGTACTCTGCTACCACTAACAAATGATTTCTGATCATAAATTTTGTTTGCAAAAAAATATCTGCCAAGAGAATGATTATTTATTTTTGGAGTAAAAACGCCAAAACTATGTTTAAAACCTATCAGGAACTATAAAAAGTTCCATGCAAATAGAACTCCGTTTTAATTTTGATCTGGTGAACAAAGCTTTGCTGAATTCACAGACATCACACTTTCCAATAAAATATTACTTTACAGGTTATCAATATGCAATGTTAACCATGAAGACGAATATTGTAACACTTTTAAGAAGTTATCGCCTTAAACCTGCGACGAGCTTTACTTATGGAAAGGACAATCCTCTTCGTGTCTCATTTGCAATGATGTTAAGGCACGTAAATAACTTCGAAATTCAAATTGAGCGTCGTTAACGATTGTAATAAAAGTAACATTATATACATATACAAGATCTCTTTATCTTGACCACTTTTAAAGAAAGCATAGTTTTAACTACTGTATAAAAGCCTACACCAATTAAAATTAAAGAGATTTTGCTAAAAATTAAAATGTTTTTTTTTTTATTTTCAAAGAAACAAAATAAAAAAAATATCATTGTAAAATAAAACACACCCGAAAGAGCCCCACATTCAAAGTAAGTATGCATACTACTTTAACTATACAGGTGGAAGTGTCAGCGCTCCTTTTACGGAAACAGCATATAGTGTAAAATATTTACTAAGTAAGATAACAGTTTAAACGTGGGATGTTTTTCATTTCACGATTTTTATCCAAAACTATATTTCCTATTTATACCTTTACCTATCTTATATTTATACCTTTGTAAGCGTTGCCGATCTTCTACTTTTCATTCATCAAACACAAAGACAAAGAACGAGAAATATCGGTTCGGTTAGAACGAGATACGATATTTCTCGTTCTTTGTCACGTAATTACGATTTATTTAGTGCATAACAGTATAAATAACCATACTTAAATAATTAATATTTTTTTCTTAATAAACATTCGTATAGTTTAAGCGGATGAAGTTGCGTGGGGGCCGCTAGTATTATGTTTCTTTTTTTATAAAAATATATAAAACTTCATTTTTCGATTTTCAATAGGCTATTCTCATAGTTCTTGAGTGATCCTGAAGGCCTTGCGCCCCGTAGTTGAGTATAAGCACAACCGAGAGGATTGCGAGGCGGTAGGCGGTGACCCACTAAGCCCACGCCTTATGCCGCCTATGCTCGGCATGAACATTGAAATTATTGCACATATTATTTTAAAAACGCACGTAAAAAAATTATATTTGTTCTTTTGTTTGCTTGCTGGTTGTAACCGATTTTTGACAATAATACGTCCATATTTTTTTTTAATTATATAAAACCGAGACCATTCGTGGCGCAGTGGGACAAAGTGTGACTGTAAAACCGACTGATTGTGGGTTCGACCCCAATCGGAGAGATGAAATATTTACTTAAATGTATATTTCCATTTCTTCGCTTTGGTGTCGAGGCACAGCGCGGCGTTGAGTCCTGTTACTCAACACGCAATGCCTCCAGAATTCGGCAGAAAGTGGGGAACGGGGTGTCTTCATATTAGGTCCCACGCAAAGATGACGCGACGCGAAGACTTCTATTTAACTATTATAAATTGGAAAAATCGTACATCTTATATGACTTAAAGTAGCTCAGATTATTATTTCTTTTTTACAATTTGTATTATTATGTTAATTTATTTTTTCAATTATGATTTTTTAACAAAAGATTTAAACAATTGCTACGACAATTGCATAAAAATGCTCACGTGGGAATCACCACGTGAGCCTTGAGCACTTTGATACAAAAGGACCAACCATGGAAAACTTTATTTTACTAGATAATAATAATAGCCATGAGGTCAGTCATGAAGAAGGTGCATAAAGTTTAACTAAAAACACGACTGGTTGTGGGAAGCTGATTTAATTATTTGTTTAAAAAAAAACAATTCTTAATTGTTCTCATAACCTAAGTTTATGTTAAAAATTATCTTAAGTTAAAAATACAGCACTATATAAATTGCGAGTTAATACAAAAATATCTTAGTGTTAATAAAGATAAGTCGTAGTGAACATTCAAAAATGTTTTTTACTATTATACTTCTTATAATCATCGTTCTGATCCTCTCTGACAGGATGAGATTCGATAAGATGAAGAAACTTGATCGTAAGCTGGGAAACAACTTTTTATTTATACCCTTAATAGGGCATGTGTACAAATTTGTTGGGAGTAACGAAGGTATGTCTGACATTCATTAGTTAGATCTATTTGAATTGATACTCCATTCTAATCTATTTATATTGTAACGACAATCTCATTGAAATTTTATGTTACAAAATATACATAACTAAAGTAAGTCCGTTCATTAGTATTAGATTAAAATAAAATTAAAATTAAATTAGCTTCAGCGCTCACAGCAGGGTAGGCAGAGGGAACCTAATGTTAAGACACTCCGTTCCCCACTTTCTGCCGAATTCTGGAGGCATTGCGTGTTGAGTGGCAGAACTCAACGCCGCGCTTAACCTCGACACCAGTACGAAGAAATGGAAATATAAATTTAAGTAAATATTTCATCTCCTCGAGTGGGGATCGAACCCACAACCAGTCGGTTTTGCAGTCACACCTCGTGCCGCTGCGCCACGACCGGCCTCTTAGTATTAGATAATTAGTAGTAAATTGAAAACATATAACAAAGTACTTAGATGTTTTCTTTTTTAAATTCATAGACAAATTCTTGATTAGTGGAAAGTAAATATAGTTGTTAAATGAAAAATATTTCACAACCAATTGAATATAGTCAAAAAAAAGGTGCGAGGGTAATCACAAGTTCTTATAATAATTTAGTGTAGACGAAAAATAATAAATCATAATTATTTTTATATTTATTTATGTTATTTATTAGAAAGCCAACGTTACATACTAAAACTACAATAATTTACAAACATTTATAAATATTCTGATACAAAGTATGTCTTAATAATAGGCTAATTTTATATGCATATTCAAGTCGTTGCTCGCATCTAAACTAAAAAAAGAGAAACTAAAACTTATAACCTAAACACAGCTTCATTCATTATAAACAACAAAAAAGGTAAAAAATTAAAAATATTTCTATCAAGCCTACATTTGTTCTAGCGAACCTCGTTTTGACATTTTGGATAACTATATAATGTTGTATTCAATCTAGGGTTAAAAATATGAAGTTCAATATATGAAGTATGTATCAAATTTTCATTCCGAGTATTGACTGTAGCATACGGAGAAGCTACTTTGGACAAAAGCAACGTTTATCGGTGGTAGAAAATGTTTTCAGAAGGCCGAGAAGTGTGAACGACGAAGGACGTGCCGGACGCCCGAGCACTTCAACAAAAGACGAAAAAAATTATATATATTATAGTGAATGAAAAAAGAAATGAAAAGTAAATGTCGAATCACCGTTAGAGAAATTGCCGAGCATATCGATTGGCTCGTGCCATTCGATTTTAATGGATAATTTGGGCACGAGACGGGTCGCCGCAAAATTCGTAACAAAATCATTCACATATCGCGTCTTGTACACGACTTCTTGGCCAAAAACAACACTAATGATACCGCAGCCACCGTATTCCCCAGATCTGGCCTCCTGTGATTTTTTCTTGTTCGCAAAACTGAAGAGGCCCATGAAAGGACGACGCTGCGCCACTATTGACGAGATAAAGACGGCATCGAAGGAGGAGCTGAACAAGATGCTTCGAAGATTGGAAAAAACGTTGGCACAAGTGGATAATCATATTTACGGCCTTGGATATCGCACCGGTAGCCTCCTTTAGGGTTTTCGTGAAGGTACCCTTCAGGTTCCCCGACTTGCTGGCGACTCTGTTTATAACTGCCAGGCTGTCAGAAACCTGACAATGCAAGTCGGAGACCAGAGGCTCACCGGGGCGATAATCAAGCGACCCGTAATATCCGCAACCTCCTCTTCCGCTCTCAGCCGACGCTCTTCGCGCTTAGCCTCATTGAGCGACTTTTTAGCAGCAGCCAAATCGGTGTTATCGCCAGGTGCAGATGTTGGGCCCTGGCTTCTTTTGGCTGGCTTCAGCTTTCCCTCCTCTTCGTCCGAGGACCCCGAGTTGCCCTCTCTTCCTCGACGCCTCTTCCTATCCTTCCGGAACAAGGCCCTTCCTTCCTCTTTCGCGTTGGCACTGGTCGAGCCAACGGACATGACACTGTCCGCTTCCGACTCCGAGTCCGCCCAAAACCGACCTCGCGACGACGCCGAACACGACCTGGACCTTCCGCCGATCATAGAGGCGACTTCCGCCAGGTCCAGTCGTTCCAGCACTACCTGCGCGCTTTTCAGCAGTGCTCCTCCCTTTTTAGGTTGTGAAGCCTTTTTGCCGCCTATGAAAGGCACGACCTCCTCCACTTCGCCCCTCCTGGGCAACGACACCTCGCCGCTCTCGACAGGCATCTCCACCTCTCCGCCCTCCTCGGGCACATCGACCACTCCACTCTCCTCGGGCGCCACCTTCACTCCGCCCCTCCCTACCTCCACAACAACTCCACCCGTCTCGGGCCCCGGGATGTTTTGACATACCTGTAAGAGTTCTCTGACAATGCGGCGATTTTGGCAAGTTCATCTGCTCTTTCATTTCCAGCTGTTCCTATATGTGCACGCATTCATGTAAATTTTACCTCTCTTCCCTGTACCCTTATGCGCTGGATATTCTTTTGTATTGCATTTGCTAAGGGATGAGTGGATTTGGGGTACCTTAGTAAATCTAGTGAGGATCTTGAATCACTTAGGATAGTTACCAGGGGATCACAGGTATTAGTAATTTTCTGGGTTGCCCTGTAGATGGCGTAAAGTTTTGCTTGAAAGACTATACATGAGGGATGTTATGTAAAGACAAGGTTCATCTTCTCCTTCCCTTGTTCCCACCAAGTAAGTGCAGCATCTACCTTTTTATTTATCTTGCTTTCATCCGTTAAGATAGTGCGTCCAAGTCTCCGAAGGATGTCCAGAGGTTCAGGGTTGGTGTCGTAGTCATACTCTAAAACTCGCATGAGGGCTGGGTGTTCCAGTTTGGTCAGATCCTCATTTGTTTCTAGGCTTATGTATGGAGTGTATCTTACCTATTTTCATACGATGGATGAAGGGGGGCTTGCTCCTGTATTCTGATGTCTAAAGGAAGCAACCGTGACAGGATGAGAGCCGAAATGTGAGAAACGGTGCGGTAAGATCAACATATCTTCTGTGCGAAGCCTCTTTGCAGTATGTTTAGCTGTTTTTGAATCATGCGTAGTTCAGTGGCTTGGAACCAGGCGCTCGCGCCGTAGTTGATTATAGGTTCAATTACCGCAACGTAGATGGCTCTTATTATTTCAGAGTTCA
The DNA here is from genome assembly GCA_013421005.1 of Heliconius erato x Heliconius himera. Taxonomy (NCBI): domain Eukaryota; kingdom Metazoa; phylum Arthropoda; class Insecta; order Lepidoptera; family Nymphalidae; genus Heliconius; species Heliconius erato x Heliconius himera. The sequence goes on along the minus strand of JAATLQ010017670.1, from coordinate 27,726 downwards.
GGCCCCATGTAACTTTTGCTTTGCACGCCAACCTCTTGTATCTATCGGCGGCTTTTCTACATTGCGCGGTGACGTGGGATTTAAAGGTCATATTCCTGTCAATTATTACTCCAAGAAGTTTTATCTCCTTGAACAGTTGGATTTCTATACCTACCATTTATATGATTGGGGAATCGTATTTCAATTTTTTAGCGCTTTATTGGCTTATTGATCTAAATTTATATTTATTTATTTATTTATTTACACTTTATTGTGCACAATTACTTATTAGAGACAAAAAGGGTATTAAAAAAACAACAAAGATAAAACAATAGACACACAAACGGTGGTCTTATCGCTAATCAGCGATTTCTACCAGACAACCTTTGGGTTAGGAAATTTATGATAAAATAGAGTGGGTGGTGTAAATAAACTTACATATCATATTAAATCCTAATACATAAACATAATACATATATATTTGAAAAATGTATACTACTATAATATACTAATATATATAATAATACTATTTATAATAGTGAGTTGTGCATATTGATGTCATTTCAAGGTGAATCATCCATCAAATAATGATTTTTAACTGATTTTTTAAATATGCTTAAAGATACGCCTAATATTTAGAGGTAGATCATTCCACAACTTAGTTACTCTCACAGCAAAGGAGTGCTCATAAAATCTAGAGGAATGTCTCGGAATTCTAAGAGCAAGGTTCTCGGAGGATCTGAGTCTATTTGTGTGTGCTCCTAAAAATTCGAACATCTCTTTTAAACAATAAGGAGATTTTTCGTTGTGTAACACACAGTACAGAAGAGAACGTGTATGTAGATTCCGGTGACTGCGTATAGGAAGCCACTTGAGCTTAGAACGAAATTCAGATACATGGTCATACTTACACAAATTAAATATGAACCGAATAGCAAGATTTTGATGTCGCTCAAGTTTATTTAGATAGTCCTCGGTTAAGTTGGGATAGCTTGCATCAGCATAATCGAGAATTGGGAGTAATAGAGTATTTGCTAACATAATTTTGGTTGGAATAGACAACATAGATCTTAGTCGAAGAGCGCCTATCACATGAAATATTTTCCGACTTATATTGTTTACATGTACGGACCATGACATGTTCTGGTCTAAATGTACCCTAAGATTTTTAACTGTCGTGCAATATGGTAAAAACGTATCATTGTATAAAGACGGTAAATGTGTGTAATCAACCCTCGAAACCTCGAAACCTGAGATTTTATTTATTTTATTTATTTATATATACTTTATTGTACACCACAAATTGATAGTAAACAAAGTTACAACTTACATCTAATAAATACATATAACATATACAGGGTTAACCTTCAGACCAAAACAATTACTCCAGTTTGATATTGCAAGGAGATTATTATTAATGGTTTGGATGGAATTTACTAAATTTTCCGGGGTTGAGTGGGTGTAAATTTGCACATCGTCTGCATACATGTGATAGGGACATTAAAGATGCTTAGTGATAGAATTTATAAAAATTTACTATGTTATGCTCGCAAAAATGAGTGCCACGTCGTCTGCTAAAAAAACTGACTTGTTTTCTAGAAGGTTATTTTGAATGTGGTTTATAAGGTCATTTAAGGCATCTTCAGTACCGCGTTGTGGTAAAAAGCCGTATGGCATTTTGTTTAGTTTGGGGAGTATGTGCCATTGAAGATAGCCGAATAAAAGTTTTTCTACAATTTTTCCAAGCACTGAGATCCCTGAGACCGGTCTCTCCAGCTGTCGGTTTGGGCTTTCTCCGCTTGACTTGACTTACTTTCTTCTGCTAGGCGTGGCCTTTCTTATTCTTCTCTTAAAAGTTAGCACCTCCTTTTACGTCTGATTGAGGGATTTAGACCACCAAATTGGCAGCGGGTCCTGTTTCACTATGCCAAGGTTCGGCATGGTGCCATCGCAGGTCTTAAGGATGATAGCCGCATATATATTTACAGCCTCTTCGAGTTGTTCGGGTGTGCCTATCTTCTCAATCTGATTTAGTGAGACGTTGCTCTCTTTGAGGAATCTAGTAAAGGGCAGGCCAAAGTCACCCCATTTTGCCTTTCTGGTTTTATACCTTCTCGTAGTAACGAGCTTTATAATCGCTGGTGCCCGTGTCAGATGTAGTGAAATTATGGCATTGTGGTCCGAAGTGGGGATTTTTCTATTTACGGACCAGTCCTCGATGTAACCAAGGAGTGAGCGGCTACAGGCAGTCACGTCGATAAAACTTGTGCATGATACTCCTCCCCTTGCAGTCTCAAAAGTCGGCGTGTTTTCGATGTTATGTAATGTAATAATTTCCGCTACCCAAAGATGATTGCAAATAATTATCATTTGACAAAGGAGAATTTATTAAATATTTTTATCATTTTTAAAGTGTTATCCCACACTTAGAAAAGAAAAATACTTATTATAAAACGTATAAAAATTTTAACGTAGCAGGATTTGAACCCGCGCCTCTTGAAAACTGTCCAAGCGCTCTGACCACTAAGCTATACGTTCTCATTAAGGTACGTCGAAATATTTATACGCTTGTTATACCTTATTTATATTGGGATCTCTGTAAGGAAATATTTACAAATTTTCGCTACCCAAAGATTATGTTTAAGATATGTAAGATTAAGTAACAAATATAATAATTGAATAATCTTTTTTTTCAGGTCGGATGGACATGTTAAAAAAACTAGCTTTCTATGCATATACTCATAAATATAAAGCATCGAGTGTGTGGATGGGACCATTTTGTATGCCATGTTAGTATAGTAGGCATTAAATGTTATGTTAAAATTAAAAAAAAATGTAAGACTCTAATTTTTTTAAGAAATATCATGACGACCACGCGACGACGGTCACGACAGGCCTCAAAATAAATATGGTCAATAACATTGTTACAATTAAAAATAAACATAATATTACTTTTGAATTTGGAATCTGTCATTTTTATACGATTGTTCACTGTATTTTTTTATTTACACCCTAATACATTGTAAAATATTTTATGTTTTTAAAATGTTATGAATGATAAAAAGAACGAAATTGCTGCGATAAAGTAGGAATGGAAATATATTTTTTTAAATTCTTTCTACTTTTGGTATTAGTCAAATATTTGTGTACTAGGATATTGATAGGTAGAATAAAACCTCCTATGTTTGTGAACGAAATAAAATCTGGGGGTCCACATAGTGCTCGCACGAAAAAGCGCCTACCTAGCGCGTATTTTGAAAGGCGACTTACTTGTAGTATATAAGAGATGTATTGATCATTACTTAACTGATAATGGTTTACGGTTGGTATTTTTTTTTTTGAATTGAGCATTTAAAAAAATAACTACTTATGCTAAAGAAGCTCCCTAAGTTTCCCAGTCAACAAAGTATAACGTGGGCATTATCATGACACAGCCCGAGTACATTTTTAAGAAAAACAATCACAACATCGTCACAAGTGTATCATAATATCATTCTTGAGGAAGTAATTAAGGCATTTAACAGCACTATATGCAATAATCAAGAATGGTAATGGCTCAATATCGAGTCATAAAGTCCGATCTATCTAATCTTGGCTAAAACGAACGTTCCGGATTTTATCAGAGTTAAATACCTGATCTTAATCCACTTTTTTTTTATGGAAAAGACAAGGCCACACAACAAGGTTGGCTGACAGAGAATGCTTTTTATCGTTGAGCCCGCCTTTTGTACATGTTTTTTTTATATATCTAAAAATGTGTGTAATAAAGAATAAATAAATAAATAAATAATGTTCACGGTGTAGGGAGCGGGGAAGGGCGGTGCCCTTGCTCTTTCTTCCTTTTATTATAACTAGTTCGCAGTTATAGTGGAGAGAATGATAGGACGCGCTCTTGGCTTTTCTTCGGAAGAGCTTGTAGTTATGACAACGCCATGTTGTCGAGTTTTTAGTTATCTAAATAACTTTCTAATGGCAAAAACCTTATTAGTGCGATACCTGCTGATGGCATTATATAAAATTCTTAACACTGAACCTCTAAAAGATTTTGGGTTATTCACGATTACAACTATAAACGGTTCTAACCACTAGATCCATCGTGACTATTAAGTGGGCCTTTGTGCCGTTTGTAATTCCATGCCTCAAAAGACGCGAAAAATAATTTTTAAAGTATTATTTTCAATATTTTAATTTGTACAATGTATCAACATTATTATGCGTGTTTTATATGTTTTGAAACTTAATAGATAGAAAAATATCAGTGGATTTTCACAAATTTTGCTTGTTGTTTTTTATATAAATCGGAAATTACACATTTTTTTCTACTGAAGAAATATGAAACAGACTGTTTCAAATTAGCTCGTTTACGTATTGTAATGACTGGAATTTGAAGATAATTTAAACTTTACTTTACTTATTAAATTTTGACTTGTTATACTAATATATTTACACTTTTTCCCGACTGCTAAGGAAGGGTTATGTTTTTCGCGCGAATCTTGTATGTATGTAATATTCTTTATTACCTCGTATCTCCAGAACCGCTGAACGGATTTACATATTTGAGGTATCGTTAGATTCATATTAGCAGCCCAAGTGTTCTTAGATAGGTGACGTTAGTAAAAAATAATCATGGCGGCTGTGGTACGCCATTGGACTTAGTGAAAAAAAATATTTTCGTTTCGAATACTACTATATGGGTATCAAATTCAAGAGCTCAATTTCAGGATTTCAAAAAGGTATATCATGATTATCATTACCATAATAAATTCTAACAAAAAAATGAAAAATAAAAAAATATTTGTAAAAACAAAAACCCCGACTGCAACATAGAAAATAAACAAGCCCAATAGTTTATTAGGATTAACAGTCGGGACCTATAAGTAATTCTTCATTCAATAAAATCTACCAGGAACCCCGCATAATTTAAAGAGGTCCCGACTGCTAATCCTAATAAACTATTGGGCTTGTTTATTTTCTATGTTGCAGTCGGGGTTTTTGTTTTTACAAATATCTTTTTATTTTTATTTTACAGTTATATCAGATCCAGAACAAGCCAACATAATAATAAAAGCTACAAATTGCAAAGGTTTTGCAGGCTATCAAATTCGAAGACTAGTTGGAAATGGTTTGGTTTTTGCACCAAGTAAGTTAAAAAACATGAAACATGTAGTTTATGCCTCAATTTACGTGGTTAAAATACATTTTTTTTGGACTTAATCAATAATATAATATTCATTTTAAGTCAACGTGTGTGATTTGATATTTTTGTTAAAATGATCACTTAAATTTGTTATTATTAAATTATATGAATAATAAGGCTTGATTACTGTATTACAGTAAAAATATGGCAACCTAGACGTAAGGTGTTATTGCCATGCTTCTCGTCAAAACATCTAGCTCAGTTCGTTCATATATTTGAATCACAAAGTAAAGTGCTCGTTAAAAGAGTCGAGTCTCAACTTGGTAAAGGAAATCTGTCGATTTGGGATTATGTAACTCTCTACGCTTTGGATTCTATCTGTGGTAAGTTTGATCAATCTCCGAATGTAGCCTATTATATTTATATACTTACATTTATCTTCATTATTAAGTCTTTAGTGTTCAGTTTCATAGGTTGTGTAGTTTAATGTCTACAATAATATTACAATGTTAAAGAATTAATATGGTTGAATGCGCCAAGGGACCACTTTAAATGTATCATGTAGAATTGTTACTTATTTGATATTGCATGCGAAACTTACTGCCTTAAAGCTAGTCATTAATAATTCCTAATCTCAAAATACAATAAGACAGTAAAAATATGTTGTCTGTAGATTAATTAATTTAGACTGAAATGGATAGAAAATTAAAAGAAATAATAGAAAGCAAAAATATATTTTTTTAATTTATTTTCTACCTGTCTGTATGTCTGTATGTATGTATGATCACGTGAATCTCCGAAAGTGCTGAACTTATTTACTTAAAACTTTCATCAATTGCTTTGTTTTAAGTCAGAATAACATTTCAAGTTTCATCAAAATCGGTTCTTTAAAAAAAAGTAATCGTCATTTTTTTCTGTTTGTTGATCCACAAAACAAATAATCAAAATATGTTCACATAGAGAAAATATCACAAACATAGAAAGTACAAGTAATTGCATTTTTCTAGTTGCAGACACAGCATGCGTTTATAGTGTTCTAATAAATAGCCTTTAACTTACGGTAACAAAGAAAAACAACTAATAGATACACAGATATGTAAAAATTTAATAAATTAACAATTTTCTGAAATTTTAATTCAGACTGTTAAAAATATTTTATTGAACACGTGTTTCGTGGTTTTTTTAGAATTCACTCCTAATAAGCGGGCAAAGCCGCGCGCGCCCTCTAGTAGGTCAATATTTCATTAAGTATGCGTTATGTTTGTCCGGCAAAATGTACAGTGTCACAGTAAAAATAGTGATATACATACGAAAGGAACGAGAAACAAAGATAAACTTGTTACGCCAAGTTTTCGCCTCCAAAAAGTAAAAAAATCTTTTATGGATCTGAGTATACGTGTATATAATAAACTTCTGCAGTGTATTTTAAGTTTGTCTCTATCACAATTTAAACTAGCTTTAAAAAAATACTAACAAGTAAAGCTGTTCAAGAATATTTAGAAAATAAACATGTATGGAATTAATGTCTATTGAATGTAACGCAGGACAGCTGCCAGATGATGTAATAATACCATTGACTTTGAAAAGAGCAACTGTTGAATTTCTTGCCGGCTTTTCTCAACAGAACTGCCTTCCGAACCGGTGGTAGCTTTTTTTTTTGTGTTTATATGTTCATTCAACGATTCAAAAGTGCTTATAAAAGTTTATTTGAATAAAGAATATTTTGAATTTGATTTTTGAATTTGATACTGTGTGATTGTGTGATTTGTTCTCAGGTACACAATGTAGTTCAATATTAGAATCACGTGCTCTTTGCTCTATTTCAGCTAAATAGGCAGAAACATCACCCAGTTTGTTTTTTAAGAAAGAATTTTCTGCGGTCAGTTTAAAGATAAGCCTTGAATTTTCTGAATTCTTTTCCAAATCATCATCACAACCTTCTGATAAAAAGTTTACAGACTTGGTAACCTCGTCAAGTTCTACGCGCATTTGAAAATACTTCAAGTCAAGTTCCTTGACATCCTTTTGCATATTATGCATATTATGGGGACGAGTCAAATTTATTCAAGCAGACCTCAACAAAATCATATCTTGAAAAGAATTCATATTTGCAGTAGAGGTCCCCGGAGATGCATTAAAAGGAATCTGAGAATCCTTAGGGGAACGTTTACATGTGGGACATGTCGATTTACCACGTGGCACATTGACTGTATCGTTAAGTTTTATACATTCCTGGTGATATTGATTGGAACAATTGGTTGAAGAGCATTTAATACGCTTCTGTGTTACCAGAATACTCGCAGTACACGATGAGCATAATTTTGACTACTATACTACATTTGAATACTGTAAACAAAATGCAAAAAAAAAATAAAGAAATAAAAAAATAAGAGGTGGTTTCGAACTCGGCACTTGTGATTGTGAGTCAGCTCTTGTGGCCGTCCGACCTCTAGTCCACAGTATGGGCTTACTGTCAACTTGAAATTAAAATTACTGATTCCACAAAATAATGTTTTTATTTCTTAAATAAAATAAATCAGCTTCACGCTGTATCCCGCACACAGCAGGGTAAGCAGAGGGAACCTAGTTAACACTAGGTTCCCTCTGACAGACACTCCGTTCCCCACTTTCTGCCGAATTCTGGAGGCATTGCGTGTTAAGTGGCAGAACTCAACGTTCTTATTATTGTTCATATGGATTCCTCCATATGCTCAACAAATAACCGTTCTGCAAATACATCGTTCTAAATGAATTCATAGATTTTATTATAAATTTTTACACATGTAGAAAATAATACTTCTACACTTTAAGCACTTGTTTACTAGCACTTTGGGTGGGTAATCTTCTAATGTTTACATTACTACTGTTTTCGCACTTGTCCAATAACTATTAACTATAATACAATATGTTTGATATGATGTTTATGTTCTCCACAGTTTTATATACAATTTAAAACTGTGGAGAACATAAAAATCACTGTTACCGTAGGCGCGCGCGATCGCATTATATTGCGTCATTTGAAGAAACTCAAAGCATTATTTGCCTACGAACATTATATAGCAATCTATAGATATCGACACTATAATTATAGTGTATAATTATGTTTATAAATTACAATTACATATTTATAATAAGTTATAACACATGTGTAATTGTTTGTAGTAAATCTGTATTTTTAACTATATAATATGTATTTAGTAAAACGTAGTTTTAGAATAGTGTAATCATATTATATTAAGTGAAATTTAACATAAAACGGCATTTTTTTACTGTTTGAACAGTTGTAATTTAACTTAAAGCTCAATAGATGGCGCTGCGCATAAAGCATCATTTTCTAAATCGAGCTGGTAAGGTTATTGGCTAAAAAATGATATTCGAAACGTCTTAGTTATATGATTATTGATAAAAATACAAATTTTTAAGTACTATATTTCAGAGTACAAACAATAAAGTAAACAACAGTACAGTACAGTAACAGCTAAGTTAAAGTTGTAATTAATTCAACACAGAGATAAAGAACGATTTGATTTTCAAAGAAATATCAAGTAAATACATAGATTTTTCGGTTATTTCGTTTGAAATAAATTTATATAAAAATGTCTTAAAACATCCTTTCTACGTGTATTCTGTAGTAACTATCCTGTCTGTAGTAACTAGACAGTCTTCCATCGTTGTGGAATTATGGCTTGAGCCAGACAAGCAGTGAAAAGTCCTCGCACTCTGGGATGCCGTCCAGGGGATCGGCATACAGCCTCTTTGAGCTCCTCCTCCCGCACAGGTGGTGCGACACTGTCCTCCTCCTCCTCTCGCGCCGCAGGGCGGGCCATACTGGGTGGTGCCATACTACATGCTGTAGCATAACGAGTACCATCTGGTAAGGCGTGCCATACGCATCTTGGTCTATTCCCGCAATCATCTGGTCAGATAATTGCTTGATGACTTTCACACTACCGATTTCTTCCTGCAAGTACATTCTCGCATCAATATAGACCTGGTACAGGTGGTATAGAGGTCTTCCTCCTCCTGCACCTTCTGTACCCGTCTGCGATAGTAGCTGTACTGGCGTCTCGTGTCAACGCAGATGTTTCGCAGTTGAGTGATCTCCCTTGCCGCCGCTGAGGGCGGCGCCTTGAACGGGGCATTGACGGGTCACAGATGCGCGTCAATCTTCCCCTTCACCCAGGATGCGGCGTCTTCTGCAGACGCCAAGCTCTGAGGCAGCTAGGATTCCACTATCGCGGCCTCCTTAAACAATTGCTTGTCGAGGCGACTCAATTGTTACCGCGGTCCGTACTATCGCAAGGTTGGACTGGGGGTTGGTTGCGCCGCTGGATGTGTAGGGATCTCGTATAAGATTAAGAGGTGATCCCACATCATCCAGCACTCGACGGGCCCAGTCCTGTCCGATCTCCATAGCTCTTAAGTTTGCCGCAGACAGCCAGCAGTTCGGCTCATTGCGGCTGCGACGTCCTTAGCAGTGGCAGAATCATCGAGGCCGGACATCCTTAACTCTGCACACTTAACTGGCCTCGATACCTGAACCTTTTTCGGGGTTGAGAACCTTACGCAGCTTCTCGCCAGCGTGTCCGCCTTTTCACTAGTTTTTTGACCTTTGCTCCTTTGGTGCTGGATTAGCCGGCGCCATTAGAGTGGACACAGTGGGCACCACCTCCGCCTGCTTTGGCGGGAGTCGTTCTTTAAAGGCTTTCAGCCTAGTAGAGGCTGTAGTGCCCCCTTTACCATTACAGTGCGCACTATGTCATCCACTTTGACAGACTCCGCTGGCACGCGTCCTGACTTCAAAGTTCGAGAACGCTCCAAATCCGCTCTTAATTGGACAAACTCTTTCCCCAAATCTGCCAACTCCGCTTGCAGCCGCGTGTTCGTGCTCTTAGGAAATGTACTTCCTCTTACTCAGTTCTCCTCGCCAAGGTGTTAACGGCTTTAGATATCGCGCCTGACGCCTCTTTAAGGCCCTTGGTAAAAATACTCTTTAGATTTCTCGAATTGCAAGCTACTCCGTCAATTATAGCCTAGCTATCTGATACTTGGCTGTGCAAGTCGAGAACGAGGGGCTCATCCGTGCGATAATTTAGACACACTTTGGAGAGTCTAGAACTCGCTCTACTCTGTATTGCCACAGTGATGTCAGCAACTTCCTCCTCCGCCCTCAGCTTATGCTCCTCGCGCTTATCTTCAATGAGCGTCCTTTTAGCAACAGCCAAGTTCTCGCCAGGGATAGATGTGGCCCTGGCTTCTTTTGGCTAAGGCTATCTTACCCCTTAACTTTTCGGTCTCTTCATCTGCGTCCTAGGATCCGGATTGGCCCTCTCAGTTTCGATGTCTCTTCCAGCCCTTCCGGAATTGCGTCTTTCGTCTCACATTTGTGTTGGTACTCGTTGAGCCGACAGATTGATGTCGGTATTGTCGCCAGAAACGTCCTGGCGACAATACCGACAACGATCTCGACCTCCCACTGATGATCGCTGGGCTCACTGGGCTCAACCACGCCTACAGTCCTCTCCTCTGGCCTCCCGCTCATAACACCGCCCATTACGGGCACACTCGCCCCTTCTGCGACCATCTCGGACACGCGCCGGGAATAAATTCAAGGTCCACTCGCCCGCAAGTGCGCGTGGTTTCCCCTATCCGCCACCTGGGGACGTGCCCAGTAGGAGGACCAGCAACTTCCTTAGGAAGCTGACAAGGCGCATCCTTGTTTAACACTCGATTGGATGTCACGCACGCAGGCTAAGTGGTCTCTGTAAAGAGATATTATAGCCAACAGGAGGAGGATCGACTCACATTGTAACGGGATAGTTTCTCCCATAATTTCGTTCTCACAACTCTGTCAAACGTCACTGTTAACGTCTAACAATATTTCCGTGATGATCATGGAAAAATCGTCTACTCCATACACCCTCGTCCAGATCTAAAGCCTTCTTGAGCCTTCCACAGCAGCCTTTCAGAATTCCCCAACTAAAATATTTACTACCCAAGTCAATTAAACTAATCGAAACAACTGATTATTGCACTGAAAAGGATGAAGAAAACATACAATTCATGATAATTATTAATAAAAAACATAAAGGAAAACGGTTGCCTTATCACTGAACAGTTAAGCAATTTCTAAAGGCAACCATTATAAAGGATGTATTTTATAAAAGATAGCAGATAGTTAAAAAGTGAACACTCAGTGGAATTCTGGAGGCATTGCGTGTTGACTAGCGGAACTCAACGCTGCGCATTGCCTCGACACCAGTTCGAAGCAATGAAAATATAAATTTAAATAAATATTTCATTTCCTCGCGTGGGGATCGAAATCATAACCAGTCGCGTTTACTGTCACGTTTTGTGCTTCTGCGCCACGACTGGTCTCAGTTAATTATTATCTTTATAAAAACTTTTTTTTCAGAAACGGCTTTTGGTATAAATTTGAATATACAAAACCAGGCTAACCATACTTTATTTGAAGGAGTATCACAATATCTGACTAACCTTGGAAACCAAATATACAAACCATGGACAAACATTGAAGTGATTTACAATTTGCTACCTATTTCTGTAAAACAGGAGGAATTGAAAAAAAAAATTTATAATTTTATTGATGACGTAAGTTTCGCTTTATTTTATTATTGATGATTCTATTCGTGTAATGATTAACCCAATTATATTATTGTATAAAAAAGAAGAAAAATGTAATAACAATCTGTAAAAATTATTGTACTTGAATTAAAAATACTATAAACTATACTTTATCCGGTAAATATTTATTTATTTTATTTTTAAGCAAATAGCTTAAAATAAACTTTGTTGCTCTTAGGCAGACGAGTTTAATTGTTTATTTGTTTATGTGTTGCTGTGTAAATATTCAAATTTATTATGTCTGTAAAAGTCCACGATACCGTATTGTGAAAAAAAAAATTGAAAAATGTATAAACTTTGGCTTTTTCGAATTTAAATATTCGTATAACTAAGACACGCTATATTGAAGTCTTGTGCTAAGAATGTAAGTATTTAAATATTACCATTATTGACATGATTGTTTTCTGTTAACTTGTTTAGTGAACATTGTTTTGTTTTTTATTATTTCGTCCAAATAACTAACACGAGTGTTCATAATTGCATTTATAAATTATATAATCAATCTGATGGTAAATGAAGCGTAGTAAAATTACTATAGGTAATAAGCAAGGAAAGTCACGACCGCGAAGCATCCGAAATTCGGTGGAAAGTGGGCAACGGAGAGTCTTAACACTAGGTTTCCTGTGCCTGCTCTGCATTGTGCGGGATACAGCGATAAGCTATAAATTGATAAGGAGAATCTGGCGTTATAAGCTCGGGATTTTCTATCGAATTTTTATTAATTGGTACTTAATAAAATCCACTGGCTATATCCATATAAGAAAACAGATTTGTTCCCGCTAACCTGTTAATTTGATTGCAAATAAGTGGTAACGGGTACGGTAACCCTCGGTAGTCTATGGACATTCTATCGGATCCATCACGTATTTTAAATAACAATATTGGACTAGAGCAGGGAGATTTACTTGGCCTCATCACTTCGGCTGATAATAACTTACTACATTTTTTGCGCACTATATCCGCACTATTTTTTTTCTGGACTAAGATGATAAGGCCAGCGCTGTGGAATTTTACAAGGGTCTACTAGTCTTATTTCTAATTCACCTGTTTTTATATAATTATCAGGAGTACTTTCCACGAATGATACAGCAAATTCACGTAATAAAAATGATTAATTGTGACTTATGAACATCCATATCTAAATTATCAAAATTTATAGCAATCCTACAAATCTCACAAGTATTTAACAAACTGAAATTCTTAACGGTAAGATTGTTACGCGATATTTCACTATAAATTACAGAAATAAATCTCGACCAATCAAAATATATTGATACAAAAAATGATCGTGTACAATATTAAATAATATTTCTACGTCATATCCGCTAATATATAATACTAGCGGCCCACCCACGGCTTCGCCCGCTAGAATATATGATTTTTGATTTAATAAGCAGAATTGATTGACAACTCTAATGACTTCTAATTATACAATTTTAGTTGCCGATTCGAAATATTTTCACTCAAAATTTATTATAATCAATTGAGCAAAATTTATAATCTGCTTCTAGTCTCAATTATATATTTGAGAACATTTATTTATTTATCTAAGTCAACTTTCTACAATTTACAATTTAGGTGTTGATCGTGTAAAACTGCACAATTGCATTTAAACATAATCTAATAATTTTTATATTATTATTAACTAAAATATGACTAATCTCTATCTTTTATACACAAATTTATAAATCTGAACATTGCCTTTGTATACCAGTAAGAAGTTCTTTTGCAACTCTTTATTTCATCGACGCGCTTTATCACATCAGACGAACCACTCATCAGAAGATGTAGACGACTCCTACGGCCGCGAATATCTCTTCTAATGTTTTGTATTTTCAATAAATTGCCCTTTTCATTTCTCATTGCCCTCATTCCACTGGGTGGCTCTGGGGTGTCAGCAGTCTCAGCATCCGACTCCATATCCCTCAAATTAGTGCAATAAATTTCATTAAAAACTAATAATCTTAGTAAATTGATTGATGTATTTGAATTGTCAATTCAAAAGCATTCTCTTTTAAATATAATTCTAAAATTATTCAAAATGGATCATAAAAATGTCAATAAACAAATCAAAAGTAAAACAGGAAAAAAAATACTAAAATAACCAATATAAATAACCAAAAATATTAATTTAATTTCAAATCACCTCTACTATACACTACCTGACGTAACCCGCGGTCACCACCGACCAGCGAGCAAGCAGGCTCACTACTACTACTACTACTACTACTTCATCATTTCATGGCTACTTTTTCATTTCATCTATGGTACGTTAACTACTTCATGTACGGCCCGCTCACCGTATTATCCATGGTATCATCTATAGTACGCTAACAAGCAAGCGCAAGAAATCAAACACCTCGAGGCTTTTACAGAACTTATATCTTCCAGAGTTAAATACTGTTAAGCTTGCACAATGTCTATCTTAAATTCTAATACAATATATTATTCTAGAGATTCTCTTTATTCTTCCGCTCCAAGTCTAAAAGTATATCTAATTATTATAAAATATTATTATATAGTTATTATAATTTACCGACTACATAAAGCGTCATTTTTATTAATGTTCTCTCGTGACAGTTCTATATTATTTCTTTAAAACATCTTTTTATTCAACAAAGAGGTTGAATTACATTTTAATAATAAATTATTACGAATATTAAAAAACTAATTAATATAAAATCATTACACTACCATGTTGTGTGCGGGATACAGCGTAAACTGATTTATTTATTTCAAAAGGATATTTTTATTTTTTTAGTTAATATACAAGAAGAAAGCTATAATGTCTAAAGAGCAAAGAAATATCGAAGATTTAAATGGAGGTAATCAAATTATGTAAAATTATACCATAATTAAGTTTAATATTAAAAATAACAATAATGATATTATATTTTTGATTTAATAATTTATATATACAATGAATTACTTCTTTTTAAACGATTTTTAGTTGAACCTTCAAGAGTGAATATGGAGAGTTTCCTTGAGGCAATGATAAAAAATTCAAGTGAAAGTGGGAGAAAATACACATTACAAGAACTGCGTGAAGAAGTGCTTACATTAGCGATAGCGGGAAGTGATACGTCCGCTACAGGAACGTGCTTTACTATCACTTTGTTGTCACAATACCCTGATATACAAGAAAAGGTTTACCAAGAGTAAGTAACTGTATAGCAATTATTATACTTTCGATTTTCTTTTTTAAATATGGTTCGAGCCGTAAAATCTCATATTATTGGTTTGTTAATGAAGCACACTTGTACAACGTAATTCCACTATGCTACTGTGCATCATTAATGTGCAATTCCAGTTGCAAATGTGATTTTCATTTACCCGCCCTAGTAGAAAATAGTGCTAAGTTCCAACACGTGTAGTGCCTCGAATTGAAGCGTCAAGTGAAACATGAATGTGTTGTATCTTAAAGCAAGAGTTGTCTCCGCTGTTATAATTAAAATAAAGTATAAAACAAATAATATAAGGGTAAATGGCTTTATTACTTAGTATGTCGTAATATGTGTGCTAGCAGCATTTGGGACAGATGATTTCTCTTCAGTCTTTGCATGATTTAGTGTCTAGTGCGGTAGACATATACTGTTGACAGTGTGCATATTGACCAATGACGACGTAAATAAAAAAACAGTCACTACAATCAGGCATTAATACAAGAATATATAAATAATACACAAAATATATGTTTAAAATAATAATAATAAAAGGAAAAATAAATATGTATAAAAGTTAATCATTATTTATTTATTTATTTAAATATTTATTGACAATAGTAATCACATAATAAAAAAGTAAGAAAAAAAAGAGAAAGCAATATATAATTATATTTAATAACAAAAAGTATTAAGAAATATCTATACGTACTCGTACACTATCTATTTACGTTCTTATCTGTTATGCTGTATTGTCTCAATTACCATTTGATAAATCAACAAAATACAATTTATATTCAAAATTCGTTCACAAATATAAACTACTTTCAGATATAACTAATTATAATCTTAAGAATAATAAAACAGAAAAAAGAAGTGGAATCGACTATTATTAAAAAAAAGAAAAGAAAAGAAAAGAAAAGAGTTTAGAAAAGGGTCTTACAATAGGACTTAATAGGTGTAACAGGAGTAAGAAGTTGAGGAAGGGAATTTAATAAAACTTGAGGGGAAAACATTACCTTAGCAATTTCTGCATAATTTTGATTGATAGGAGGGAAATGAGAGGATGCTTCTATGTAAGAGATGCACCTATGAGATATTGTAATTTTGATGGACTGCTGCCTTGCAAACTCGTGATAGTCCTTGTCTGTTGCAAAATGCCGGCTACTACATTATAGATAGTTTCAATTCTCCTTTGTAGTTGCGAACAGTAAATTGAAAAGACCCTATCAGGCAACTATTGTCAACGCAAAGTGATCACAGCCGACTGAGTCCTCACTAGCATTTTTCCTATTCAGTATCCCCTACTTTCATCACTTTGTCCACTACCAGAGGGAAAAACCAAAGATTCCACAAGCACGTTTAACGAAAAGTCCACGGGAACATCTCTTACGATATTCATACAAGTGATAATAAACGAGGCCAGTTTCTCCAGAATTCGGCAAAAAGTGGGGAACGGAGTGTCTTAACACTAGGTCCCTCTGCCTACCCTGCTGTGTGCGGGAAAAAGACAAGGCAAACGAGCGTTCGGGTCACCTGATGGTAAGTGATTGCCGCCGCCCACGACCCCGTGCAACACCAGAGGAGCTACAGGTGCGTTGCCGGCCTTTAAGGTGGAGATAGACGCGCTTTTTGAAAGTACTCATGTCATATCGACCTGGAAACACTGCCGCGGGTAGGCCATTCTACATTTCCGTGGCGCGTGAAAGGAAGTTCCTACGAAACCACACAGTAGTAGAATGCCACGTATCCAGTGGTGTCAGTAGTAGATTGCCACGTAGCCAAATAGGACAGAGCTCGCCTAACATCTGATTGGTGGGACTTAACCTCCACTGGCACCGCGGGATGGTCGGCGGTGTTGTTCCTTGGTCATCCGAAGTCGAGTTCGAAGCAAAGAGAGCGCCCAGGAGATCGGCTTTCTCCTTCGCCGTGTGGACCAAGATGTCATTTCCTGTGCGTAATGGCGGAAGTGAAGGCTGGCTACAGTTGCCAAGTGCCGCCTTTAAGAGCGCCCAGAACTAATGAGTTCCGGGTGAGTATCTCACAAGCTTCAATTTTGTGGCGAAATGCTCCGAGCATTTCGCCAAAATTGCCGAATTTCTCCTTGCTCTGGCAATTTGCCACTTAAAGAACCTAGAGGCTCGGTTATACTTTAGTAACCAGCACCTCGGCCCAAGTTTGATATGCCTCTCGCGCGCAGGTTGCGTTCCCGCGCGCTACTCCGAGCAGGCTGTCGAGGATGACCACACACCCTTGACTCCGCGACGTGCCTTGCAGGCTCCCGGGAGTCGCGTAGGCGACTCAATCAATTGGGACAGTCCCTTCGCCATAGTAAGGTCAAATACAGCCCTTCCCGGGTGGTCGGTGGTGCGTGATCCAAGCCAACTGGCGTTGTGCGCATTAAAATCGCCAAGCATCACGACCTCAACGGAGTGGATCTGATATCGCAGATAGCCGATGGAATGTGCTCCATGAGCCGATCCGTTTCTGCATTACCACTGTGGGACCTGTAAAGGCATGCGTATGCGAAAACTTACGAACACAGCGACCCCAGCATGAGGCAAAAAGTTATGTTCTATTTTGTAGCTGGGGTATTGGAGATAAGCTTTGTCCCTCGTTCGGGCAATTTGAGTCTCCGTCAGGAATAACAAAGCCGGCCGTGCCGTCTCGAGGTGGTCATTTAAGTTGGAATGTAGACCCCTGATATTGTAAAAGTCCACGTTGAGCGTGGTAGGGGTTGCCGTGGAGCGTACGTCTCGTTTGCCCTGTCTATAGCGCGGAACTGTGCCCTCCCCAGAATTCGAAGGGCGGCCTGAGTTTGGAGACTCAGGGAGGGATTCTCCAGCACCGGAGGCGCTGGTACCCTCCTGGGGTAGTTTCTCTTTAAGTGCCGCTATCATATTCCAGGTAGGGGTGGAGGTTGGGCTCCGGAGCCCCGCATTACCTGATGGGAAACGCAGTGGCATAAAGCCACTACTTAACGTCGGTTTCAAATGCCGAGGGTGGTAATGATCCGGTCGAATCTGCCCATGCGTGTTGCCATTGCTGGTGACGTGACTCTACCACACGTACTTTCGCCTCTTACAACACCACCAGTGCCAAGATGATCTTATTCCGGAACCATACGGCCTAAAAAAGGTATATTTTATGACAATGGATTCATAAATAAAAAAGTTATACTTAGTTCGACAAATTTGCTAATTACTATAACAGTTATTTTATACAATTGTTTTACTGAATTGGCTGAATTTTTAGCTGTCATATTTGCGCTGTTTTTGCACAAAGAAATGATCTATGCTCTATATGACGTGAATATTTTTTATATTTGTATTTTCTAGTGGCTTTTTCATCTATGTTTGGTCAATTTTGAATAATAAAAATGTTTCAACCGCCGCCGTCACAAAAAAATTGATTCAAGACATTATGCTTAAACTGTCATTGTTTTTAAGGCATAAGCAAATTGAATGGCTCAAATGATAGAGCTTATTGTATATGTAAAGTTCAAATTCATTCAAACGACACAGTTTACTATTTTGATGAAAGGTAAATTGTACTAAGCGACTTATCTTAATATTTAGGAAAGAGGATAAATGTCAACGTACACTTAATTATAAAAAATGTGAGTTGAAAATGTGCTAAGCGACACGTTAACAAAACTGAGAAAAAAAAGTGAGTGGTTTTAACGATTTAGTAACAAAATATGATGATTTCTCTGTCGGGTGACACAATGGACTTTAAAACGAGGGTAAAGTAACTGTAGGGTTCAAGCGCCAAAAAAATGCTCTGAAAATTATGAAACCTAACTGAAGCGATTGAGAAAAATCCGCTGATCCAAATATATATATAACTCAATATTGCAAAAATGGTGTTTAGAAACCGTCTAAAACCGTCGATATAGATAATTTATGTTTTAACCAGGTTTTTTTGCGGATACGAAATTTATATATTATAGAAAAAACCACGTGTACAGTTCTGCACGCAGTTAAGGTTTATGCAGACAGATGTGAAATATCTTTTTTTTTTCTATTAAATATGATGATCAAATAAATTCTCAATACTCTTCAATTTTGATTTATTTAATGCACAACCACCCATTTTTAAGATTCTGTACCTCAAAAAGAAAAAAAACGTAACCCTTATAGGATCATTTGTTGTCCGTCTGTCAAAGTTAAAAGTTATAAGCATTTATGTACCGTTTTTGCTTCATTTTGTATGAAATTCAGCGTGCTATTTTTATTGAATACGCTTAAATAAACATTCGTATATTACAAGTGGGCGTAGCCGCACAAGTGCCGCTAGTAGAATAGTATATTCTATGGCGAAATCACCATATGTATACCATATCACTATGATTCATAATTACATTCTATAAAAATACAGGGCAGCAACAGGGTCAGCACCACTTTAAATGAAACCAAAGTTTTAACTACTCTATAAAAGCCTAATACAATTTTTTTTTCCCCAAAAATGATAAAAATATTTTTTCAACTGCGTCACACGAAATACTGATATGAAAAAAATCCTACGTCTAAACTGTTGAAGTGTCTTGATTAATTTCTTTAGGTATAAATATTATATTATTTCTATATTGCCGAGTTCTGCCGGAACTCAACGCTGCGCTTTGCCTCGACACCAGAGCGAAGAAATGAAAATATAAATGTAAGTAAATATTTTATCTTCTTGAGTGGGGATTGAACCCACAACCAGTCGATTTTACAGTCACAGGGGTATAGAGACCCCTGCGCCATAACTGGTCTCACTCTATACACTCTTGAGGAAGTTAATCTATCCACTATAAATACATGTAACTTATATTACTTTCACATCACCACGTTGTAACTTTTCATAACTGTTACACACAATTAGAACTTACTTTCTAAATCCACTTACTTTTTATTGTACTTAAGCATTGTCATTTGAGCCAGTCCCGAAATATATAGATATGCCCTCTGTCACCAATGTAATTTTCTTTCTTAAAATAATATTTATGTTAGACTAAAAAACTATTAATTGTACTTTCTTCTTTAAAATTGTGCTTTAATAATATAGGAAGATATTTTCAAATTTATTCAATAACAATTTTATTTAAAATTATAATTATAATTTAGCTTCACTTGCGAGTAATCTACGTAATTATATTATCGTTTTACTTTTTTATTTTTCTTTTAAAAAATAAATAAATCAGCTTCACGCTTTATCCCGTACACATCAGTTATCATAATGTTAAAACAAAACACACACACATCAGTTATCATAATGTTAACACATACATACCCTATCACCAAAAAAAAAACATGATATTGATTGAGGAACAAACGAACAGACAGACAGACCAAAAACAAAGAAGAAAAACAGAAAAGGAGAAGAGAAATTTATATATATATATATATATATATATATATATATATATATATATATATATATATATATATATATATATATCATAAGAAATCTAGTCGAATTCAATATGTAATATCTGTACAATTTCAGAATTATGGAAGTACTAGGTGAAGATAAACCAATTGAAATGAGAGATTTACAGAAATTAAAATACCTTGATGCCGTTTTAAAAGAGTCATTACGCCTTTATCCACCTGGACCTGCTATCATCAGGTCAACTACGCAAGATACTCAAATTTGTAAGTATTTTATATGATATTTCCGAGGACACTGAGTATATATTTAGGGTATAGTATTTTTCGAAAACACATATTTCGAACATTGTACATGATTGAGCATTGTTGAGATGGCGACACGTCAGCGCGTTTGGCCGTACACAATGCAGTGTTGGTACCGACGTTGTTATACGGTAGCGAATCGTGGATATTATAGAAGAAGAATGAAAAAATGATAAATGCCGTGGAGATGCGATCTCTTCGTAGGATATACGAAGTCAGTTTAGCTGATCGAATAAACAATGAAGACATACTCAAAATGGCAGGTACTTGCGAGGATGTCACGGTGAGAATGAAAACATCGAACGCATGAGTGATGAAAGAATGTCAAAAGAGATTTAGGACGGAGAAGTGAATGGTAAGTAGTAGAGGGAGACCTCGGACCTTCGAAAACAAAGATACTAGGTCACGTACAAAGCATGAGGAAGAGCCCCCCCCACAGGGCATGTATGAAGAGGTTTATGACAGTGGACGAGGCGGTAGAGGTATGTGGACACCGAAGCGTTTGGCGCTCTCTGACCACCCCGCTAGGGGTAAAGCGTGATGCTAAGTTAAGATAAGTTAAGTTGAACATTGGACAGTAAGTAGTACTTAGTCATGATTGTACTAGGTGAAATTTGTCTGTCAGTTATATATAACGATACGATTAGACTTTGATCGCATGGGCTCCGAGACTTTACTTTAGCAAAGCTGAAATTTTGAAAATATGATCTTTCTGAAAGCATTTGTGAGATTTGTTTATATTGAGATTGTATTAGATTGACGATTCGTGATGTTGATTGATTTGTGAGACCATTACGAGTCGTTGGATCGAGCGCACTACCGCAAAGGGCCGATATGTCTGATTGCACACACCCCATAGTCGCGATTCGAATGTTTTTTACGTTTGAACAAGGTATAAAATTTTAGACAGACACTACTACATACACCAAAGTTCCAGGAAATAAATAACACCACACACTCGTATGAGATGTGCAGACACTTTTATATAATAAGTTCTTTGATTTTCACGATTATTACACATTTTAAATGAAACTATTTTAACCGGATTAATCGGTCTTGCATTAATCCATATCAATGCAGGACCAGATTAAACCACGGACTACTGCAAAGTGTTCGAAACGTCGGGTTTCCAAAATGTAAAATCTTAAATATACGCAATTAATCCGGTTAAAACAGTTTCACTATTATATACACCAGAGATAGGACATAAAATAGCACCACACACCACACTAATCGTATACCAAATCGTAGAACAAAAGAAATATATAGTGATTTATTATGTCAACGAATGTATTATGCGCCTATTTGAGAACCTCTGGATCGGCTTAGAGCTTTTAAATTATCGTTTTCTAGTAAGCTATAAGCACACACAGACGTCTCCTTGCTGTGCGTTCTCTACCGCATTTTTCATGGAGAGTGTTCTGAAGAACTGTTTGACCTGCCGACAAATTTTCTAACCGCACAGTACATCATAAGCTAAAATACCATCCAAACCACCTGGATACGGGGCAATCCACTACTGTGTGGTTTCGTAGGAACTGCCTTCCACGCGCCACGGAACTGTGGAATACCCCACCTGCGGCAGTGTTTCCAGGTCGATATGACATGAGTACCTTCAGAAAGTGCATCTATCTCCACCTTTAAGGCCGGCAATTCACCTGTAGCTCCTCTGGTGTTGCACGGGGTCGTGGGCGGCGGTAATCACTTCACCATCAGGTGTCCTTTTCCATAAAAAAAAACACATCGGAACCTCAAAATTTGAAACTAGTAGGTCATATATTTGCAAAGTTATACGAATGCAAATTTTCACATCTTCGACCCTGATTCACTCACGTACTCTCTAACTGATCATCTAAATAGAACTAGTACTTCTTTTAGACATAGAGAGCTCAAATTTGGTACAGTGGTATGGTTTAATGCCCACACAATGGAAAAATATCAAATGTAGAAACATCGTATTCAGCCTGGTGGGATTCTTCATTTGGTGTACAAAATTATAGGGTTTTGATTTAAGTGTAAATATCTCAATATCCTTAGAGTTAAATTATTGAAATTTTACATACATTACAAGCCAGAGGATTTTTATCAAATGTGCCAAATATGCATTTATGCAAATTAATTAATAACTTTCCGCGTTTCAATCTTTTTAACTTGGCAGGAAACGCTAGTGTGTGTCTTCATTGTACCTAGTTTTAAGTTTGTGTTATTATATTATATTTTCTGTTCTATTATATAACAGTCATTTGTAAACTGAATAAATAATTATGATGTTTTATGTCGTTTTATCTTTAGGTATGTAATTGTTAAGAAAATTTAAATATTGTTTTTTTTTCTATGTAACTAAATTTATAATTTTTGCTTTTAGGCTTCACAAAAATTTTGATAAATGTTGTTTATATCTATTTGTTTCAGCCTCAGATCTAGTTATACCAAAACACAAAAACCTCGTGATTAATATTTGGGGATTACACCACAACCCTGACTACTGGGGTCCTGATGTGGAGGAGTTTAACCCTGATAGGTTTATATCGAGACCACCACCTGCGCCCGGTGCCTTTATACCGTTCAGTACAGGACCAAGAAACTGCATTGGTAAGCATTTATTGTATTATATTTAGAGCAAAATATAAATGCTGTTTGTTTCTATGCAATTTATTTGTGGCGTAGTGGGTTGAGACTGACTGTAAACCCGGCGGTTGTGGGTTCGATTCCAACTCTTGTATATATTTATATTATAATTATTTGGATTTCTCCGCCCTGGCAGAAAAAGTAATGTGTTGAATTTTGCCACTCAACACGCGATTTCTCGAAAGTTTATTGGAGAATAGTGAAGGGAGCGTTTAAAATTTCCTTCAATTGCCTTCTTGTATATCTGTGAACCTGACAAAGTCCAGCAGATCAAAAACAAGACTCAATTCTCTTTGTATGCACCTAAGTTCTATAGCTCCTGATAAGTTTTCGACATAGTTCTGGCGCTTTTACCCAAAAAAAAAATGACTTGATAAAGTATCTGCCAACTTCCTTTGGCACATATATTTTTTGAGTTTACATAACTATATAGAGATGAGTAAAATAACTCCTGATCATTTTTAACAATAGCTCTCTTGATTTCACGAAAAAAAAAATCGTTCGTTTTGTAAATTGATCAAATCGTAAAGTATTTTTTTAAAATAGATATAATTATGCTCTGATGCCAGAATTATTTGATTTTTTTACAATAATATAAGAGGATCTTTGAAAAAAAGACCAAAAAATCTTTTTTTTTTATTTAACTAAAATAATATATATAAATTTCATTTTTGGACTGAGAAGATATGCCCATACTAGTAGGTGCGCGCAGCTTTGCCCGCTTATTTGCACCCAGTATTTTTAACAGCCTGAATTTATTGTATTTTTAACAGTCTGAATTTATTTTTTTATAAAAATCGGTGGCCATTTAAAGATTTTTCCATATAAATTTTCAACTCCTTATTAGGGAGTGAATTCTAAAAAACCATGAAACACGTGTTTAATGAAATGTTTTTAAGAGTCTGAATTTAAAATTTTATAAAAATCGATGCCGATTTAAAAAAAATCCATACAAACTTTCAACCCCTTTTTTCTTGGCGCTGGGAAATGCATTTCCACAGACTGCTTATACGGAAGGCTTACCTTACCGATGAGCGGTACTGTGGGACTCAACGGAGAGAAACCGTTCCTACCCACTAAAACCCAGCGGAAATCCTCTCCACCAAAATGAGACGCCGCAGGATTGCTCGCGCGTACTACGACGCCTCGGTGGAAGGCCCGCCTATTATACGGCGACGGGCCACCGTCGCCTTCAGGGTGCCCTAGGGTTTCTCCTAGGGCATCCGCAGTCTCGATGGCTTGCAGGAGTATTACCCTGACCCTCCCGCAGTAGTTCCTCTAGCATGGCATGATATGAATGGCAAGCACTTCCGCCTGTAACTCCCAAGGTGTATCGCTTGCCAAGAGGGTTGCCGCCGTCCAGGACAACGTACGGTACCCCCGAATTGCTCTCACCGCTATGAGACGCTGCGCTTTGCGCAATTGGGTCTTATTACGAGCGGTGAGAGAATCTGCCCACACAGGGCCACCGTACAGAGCCATGGATCTCAACACGCCGACATAAAGCTGCCGGCATGGAGAACTCGGCCCTCCGACATTCGGCAGTAGCCTGCCGAGGGCCCCAGCAGCGTTCACTAGCTTCGGTGCAAGCTGAAGCGAAGTGCGAAGCGAATGACCACCGACCATGCAGAGTCAGACCCAGATACTTCATCTGAGTCCGAACCTCCACCTCCTGTCCCTGGATGCGCAGAGTAGCCCTACGGGACGGACCCCTACGTGGGCCGTGGAATAGGAGGGCCTCAGTCTTGTCAAACTTTCAACCCCTATTTCATCCCTTTAGCAATAACATTTTTCAAAATCCCTTCTTAGTGGATGTCCAGATTATGAAAATAAACATCTGTCCAAATTTCACGTTTCTACCATCAGCAGTTACGGCTGTGCGTGCGTCTTACCTCAGTCAATCAGGTACATGTCCTTTTACATATATATATATATATATATATATATATATATATATATATATATATATATATATATATATATATATATATATATATATATATATATATATATATATATATATATATATATATATATATATATATATATATATATATATATATATATATATATATATATATATATATA